>QNQO01010791.1:0-53977 GCA_003290165.1 Berberis thunbergii | reverse complement strand
AATTATTTGCAAAGGGAAAAACTCCTTCCGAGAATACAACATTACGAGAAACAAAAAAAATTGCGTTTCTCCAAGTCATACAAACGCCACCCTTTTTTCCATAAGGGTACCAACAAAGACGCACCTTCGACTTCTACTGGCAATTATCCCCCGTCTGCACATGCGCATAACAAGGACCCAAAATGCGCAAGTGATCGTAAGTGGGTGTGCTGCCATACAAGACACTATAAGGGTTTTTCCCATTCAAGACCAAGGAGGGAGTCCTATTTATCAAGTATCAGCGTCACACACATTCTCCCCAAAATTAATAGGAAGAGAGCCTGAAAACGCAGCAGCCGCGCCAAACTACGTTCAAAATATGTTGGAGTTTCCGTTCAACCCGCCCATTTTGTTGAGGTGTTCTCACACAGGTCGTTTGAAAAATAATCCCATGATCAAGAAAATATTGTCGCAGGCAAGTGAATTCAGTGTCGTTATCACTCCTCAAAATTTACCTTTTTATAAAATTGTCTCTTAACCATTGAGAAAAACATTTGAAGAGTATGGAGACCTCTTTCTTATCAACAAGTAAATAAATCCATACAGCACGGGAAAATCATCAACAATGGTCAAAAAATAAGAAGCACCACAAGAAGAAGTTTCGATAAGGTTCCCATAAAATCAGTGTGAATAAGTTCAAAAATAGTCGAAGCTTTATGGTTCACTAACAGGAAACTTATCTCTACTTTGCTTTGCCCTCTGGCAGACGTCACAGTTTTATTCAAGTGATTTTTCTTTTCACTAAAACTTACTTCGGAACTAACTTTGTTACATGTAGAGATGGATGACCCAGTCGCTGGTGCCATAGATCAAGAGACACCACTCTATTGGCCTTTATTGCGTGCGTGAACTTGTGGCCCCCGGAAGTAATAGAGTCCATCGCGTCGTTCACTCGCACCAATCAGAATCCTCGAAGTGCGGTCCTGTATAACACACAGATCATTAGTGAATTGGACAAAATAGTTATAGTGATCAGTCAATTGCGACACAGAAATTAAATTGCAAGTTAGCCCTGGCACTAAAGAACATTTTGCAAACAGAATTTCTGTCAGGAAGGATCGTCCCCTCTTTAGTGGCGATAGCGCTACTCCCATCTGGCAATCCCACGGGACATTGAGCAATCTCCCTTAAGTCACGGAGATCCCGATTGTGTCAGTCATGTGATTCGAAGCTCCCGTGTTAATAATCCAAGGCTTACCAATCATCTTATCGGTCGTTGCGGGTTTTGACCCGCCCAGCATTTGGAGAAGTGTCTGCCACTGGGTGGTATTCAGCCTGGGTAGTGGAGATGCATTTGTCTCAGTCACTCCTGCCCAGAATAACTTGTCTGAGCAGCGTTGGCAGCCATGATCGGTGTTCAAAGAGAAATCTCAAACCGCCGCAGAAAGAATCAAAGCTGTACCCACGACAGCCAGAGAAGATAAACTCTCCCTTTTTTTTTTTTACTTATTCAGTTCACGAACAGACACAGAAGGTTCCTTCTTCTTCTTCGTATTCAGTTCACGCATAGAAACAGAAGCTGTAATCACAGCCAGAGGTGTTCTCTTTGAGGTGGGTTGGAAATCCTCCCCCTCTTTTTAAGCTTTTTATCTTTAGTTTCTTTGTTCTTCTTCTCTTCTTTCGGTTCCAATGGCTTCCGCTGATGTTGCGTATCGATGCTTCGTTGGAGGTCTCGCATGGGCCACTGATGATCAGGCCCTCGAGAAGGCTTTCTCCACCTTCGGAGATATCCTCGAATCTAAGATCATTTCAGATCGGGAGACAGGAAGGTTGAAGGTTTTGGATTCGTTCCTTTCGAATGAGCAGTCGATCAGGGTTCCTTCTTCGATCAGGGGTTCGATCAGCTAGAGTTCCTTCTTCGATCAGGGTTCAATCAGCCGATCCTTCTTCTTCTTCGTTCCTTCTTATTCGATCAAGCCAGAGATTCGATCATGTTCGATTAGAGATTCGATTAGAGGTTCGATCAGGTTCGATAGTTCAGTCTTCGATCAGGTTCGATCGTTTAGTCTTCGATCAGAGGTTTCGATAGTTCAGTCTTCGATCAGGTTCGATCAGGCCAGAGGTTCGATCAGATCTGAATCAGGCCAGATCTGAATCGCACAGGCCAGATGTTCGATTCTTCTTCTTCGTTCCTTCTTATTCAAAGAGATCCTTTTTATTCAAAGAGGTTTCGATCAGGTACCTTTTCTCCCTTTATGATAATCGTATGATAGGCTCTGATACCATGATGAAATACTAAACACAAAAGAATTGATTTTGTGTGTATTGCGTTCTTTCTCATTCACAATCTCCTGTTTATATACAAACTAATCCAGAGAATATTGTGAGAATATTCACATATAATCTGCTAATTTCCTTAAAACTATTATACAATATTGACTCTATAAGCAACTTTCCTAATACAAATATTCCCAATCAATCAGGATATTCGCAATATATTCTCAATAACTTAAAAAAATCAAGACCATATTAAGTCCATTTTAGGATGGGAGCTTAAGATAGAGGAGGTCAATGAGGTGGTAGCACATTTCTTGTATAGAGCTTAATAAGAAGGCACATTTTACTCTCACTCACTCACTCATCAAGGAAAGGGTCCCTCACCGCACTTGAACAACCTAACAAACAAAATGAATGTTGAAGAAGATCCAAAGAGGGTTACAAAGAGAACACCTAAACCATTGAAACAGAGATATAGAGACAGTGAGAGAGAGAGATAGAGACACTTTGCAGAGAGGGAGAGACACTTTGCAGTTGTCTTTCTTATTGGAGTTTTTTTGTTGGATTTTTTGGAGAGTGAGAGAGAAAACCAAAAAAGTGGGGAAAGAGAGAGAGGGGTCAAACTATCCATCTCGCGGGGTGCACGTGCTTGGCACCATCCAAGCTAATCTCCAGGCGAAACTTCAGTCCATTTGAGAATTTCGTGAATGCATAGTTTGAAAAGTTCAACAATTTGATCTACGTCTCAGAGTGTCCATGAGGTGGTAGCACATTTCTTGCATAGCGCTTAATAAGAAGGCATATTGCGCAAATTGAACAACATTCTATAATTGTGGATGCTCTTAATGCAACGATTCACGACAGTTGAGACTTTACTTGGGAGAAACACCGAGTAAAAGTGTTGTTGAGCAGAGCACGACACCACATAGGAATCACGATAAATAATACTAATACAATTTCAGCTTTATTTACCATTAATAGGAACCATTAACAATGCATTAACAAATCACAAACACATTGAACATTATTTAGCAGAATAGTGAGTAACAGGATTAACACTTAATTAGCAAGTAACAAAGCATCAGCAGTCTGCTTAATCAGCTTCCATGCAGCAATGACATGGTGCTCCTTCGTCAGAGAGGTTCCCACGGCAAATCTCAGTACGTAGATTCCACCAATGATGGTGTGAGTCATGTATGCTTGCCCGGTTGAGTTTACTCGATCAAGTAGTTTCCGGTTCATCAACTCAACTCTTCCATCCAGATAACCATCCCTAGGGTTCAACCTAAAACACACCAATGCAAACTTCCTCGGTGTAACGATCTCAAACCGCCCGTCCTCCTTAAGCATTTCTTCAAACATATTTGCCATTCGAACGTCAGACCGAATGTGCTCTTGAAGGTTTGCAACGCCATAGCTCCTGAGTACGAACCACAGTCGGAGTGCTCTAAACCGGCGTCCGAAACCAATTTGCCAGTCCTTGTAATCAATCACGGTGTTCGACTCACTAGGCTTGTTCTTCAAGTACTCCGGGTTCGTGCTCAATGCTTTGTTCATCAAATCAGGGTTTTTAACCCACAAGCAACAGCAATCCAAATAAGTGAGAAGCCACTTATGTGGACTCATACTAAGCGAGTCCACAAGTTCAATTCCTTCAAAGAAATGTCGAAACTCAGGGCAGATACAAGCGCTACCTCCATACGCAGCGTCGACGTGGATCCATACGTCGAAGCTATTTGCCACCTTAGCAAGTAGCCCACTGGATCCACTGCTGTGGATGAAGTAGTCCAACGGTGGCACAAAGATAAATTGGAATAAAACCAGCATACAAATCATTCTCAATAGCTGTACGGACTAGTGCTGGAGATAAAGAAAAACCATCTTCCAATTTCGTAGGAATTGCTCTTATGTTGCTAGGTAGTATCCCAGCTATCTTGCATGCTTTTGCGAACGTAGAATGGGTTTGATCAGAGCCATACACAATGAGCTTGCTGATATTTCCTTCACCTATTCGTTCGAGAGCACGATCTCTTGACGCAATAAGTGTGCACAAAATTGCTTCACTAGTAGTACCTTGTAGCACACCACCACCCGAACCTGAAAACATGAAAGTTTTGGCAATCTAAGCATCCCAGCGAGCCAGTCGATGACGACTGTTTCTAACTCTGTGGAGGCTGGCGAAGCCAGCCAATTGAACCCGACCGAGTTGAAAGCTGTGCAAAGCATTTCTCCCATGAATGCTGCATTGCTCACTGTTGCAGGAAAGTAAGCGAAGAAATTGGGACTCAACCAATTGGTCATACCCGGGACAATGTGGGTCTGGACGTCTTTGAGTATGGCGTCCAATGGTTCAGGAGTGAAGGGAGCAGCGTTGGGTAATTGGTTTCGAAGGTAACCAGGCTGGACTTGGCTGAGAACTGGGTGGGACTCGATGTTCTTGTAGTAGTCTACAATGAAATCAATGGTTTGATATGCTTGTTTTCGGAATTCGTCGAGGTCTAGAGGTTTGAATTCTCCAAAGTTGTTATCAAGACTGCCCATTTTAATTGTTTTGTGTGAGTTTAGTGGGATGAGTAGGAAGAAAGGTTTGCAAGGGGGGGACTTGGATGTGGAAAATCGAAGAGTTGGAGGGAGTTTAAATAGAAATAGAAGATGATTGGACGAGAAGCTGTGGGGTTTTAGGAGTGATAATTTTACAAGGTGGAATTTATTAGAATATCATTATAAATCAGGATAATATAAAATTTGGATCCATGAGAACGTGGCACCAGCTTGAATGGTGGGTAAGATCGCCTTAAGCTAACAGGAAATCAAGGAAACCAGCGAGGGCAGTGAGGTGGGAGGGGAGTCATTCACCCTCTTTGAGATGTGCGTGTTGACTTTTCTTACACATTCTGAGGAGGATGAATGACTCCCCTCCCTCCACCTCACTCCCTCGCTGGTTTCCTCGCTCATTTCCTCGCCATGTAACCTTTCTCTAGATTCTTAGCTTTGAATTGGTGGTCAACAAATCAACCAAGCTTTATTTAACTATGAGTTATTCTAAATGGCGAGGAAATGAGCGAGGGGAGGGAGGTGGCGGGATGGGGACCGTCCACCTCCCTCGGGATGCGTGGCCAAAAAAGATGGCACACATCCCGAGGGAGGTGGACGGTCCCCATCCCGCCACCTCCCTCCCCTCGCTCATTTCCTCGCCCACTTCCTCGACATTTAGAATTTCTGTTTAACTATACGTTGCCATTTGGATGTTGTTGGAGATGCGCTAAGATTGTTACTTGAATTTGTTTAACCCAAGATTTAATAATAATTTGTGCTTCATGAATATTTCAAGGCTAAACGATTCTATTGACCAACTCGAAAACTTCAATAAAGAAAACCTTGTAAATTTATCACTATCCTAAAACAATTTGGTAAAGAGCAACCTAAAGATTAAGTTGAGCCGGAAATGACACAGTGTTTAAAAATGTAGATATTATTAGGATCCCAATTTTAGCTGGCCTGGGAAAGGGAACGAGGTTGCTGCCAGGGGTGAATGTACACTTTTGCCCCCCCCCTCTCTAGCAACCTTTTTGGAAAAATGTGTTTAAAGGGGGAGGAGGGGCAAAAGTGTATATTCACCCCCAGGCAACAACCAGGCAGTGGGCCCAGGCCAGCAAGAATCACTCTATTAGGATATCTAGCATACCTCTAGCAAGTAACAACACCATTATTATCTTTAACCAAAAAAAAAAAACAATCATTATAACTTAATGTAGTTCAATTTAGAAAAGTTATAATTAATGCATATTTTTATTTGTTTATGATTTTTTAACTTATCCTCCAAAATTAATTGTTAATTCAGGATTTGTCCTAAAAGATATCG
Source organism: Berberis thunbergii (assembly GCA_003290165.1). Lineage (NCBI taxonomy): Eukaryota > Viridiplantae > Streptophyta > Magnoliopsida > Ranunculales > Berberidaceae > Berberis > Berberis thunbergii. Next base: position 47,859 of record QNQO01010791.1, on the reverse strand, counting down.
TATTTACGATGCCCCCATTACTAGCGGTCCATATCTATTGATTGTTTGTTTTTAAATGGGTTATATTTTGATGATCAAAATACCCCTCAATTGATCCTAGGGCTCAGGTTAAATATTAGCCTCAGACAATTCATAATTGGATATCGAGATGAATCAATGGTTCAAAATATATTTAAAAACTATAATAGGTATCTCGAGGCATATCTAATGGTTAAAACTTCACAAAACATCATCTTCTCCAACTCCATCTACACACCATTCTGTTCACCATCACCACCGACCACGGGTCTACCTACATCACCCTCCCTCTCCTCTCTGCATCTTCGCCACACCCCACATCCATCCCCCTCGCCCTCCTGTATGTTTCTTTCCATTCCCCGCACCACCCACCCTATCTACCTCCCTTCTCTTTGCCCGAATGAAATGAAAAATGACAAATCAAATCAAGTTGACATGAAATTCTACCTGATTGGCAAAATCCCAAAAACTAATTGAAATCACCACACTCCCCAAAGCTCAGCCATGACATAGAACAAGCAGAAGCTCCCTCGAACCCTTCCTCCCCCTCACAAGCTTCTGTGAGGACAAGTAGACTCACAGTCCTTACAAATAAGGACTCATAATCCATTGTGTAATTGGTTGGCTCCCAATTTATTAGGAGTTAAAGTCCTTCACAAACAAGGACTTCAAGCATTTCAATCCTTCAAAAACTAGTCATATTTTAATCTCTTTCAAACAACCAATAGAACAGCGTAGAATGAAGAGGAGAAAAACAATGTAAGCAGTAGCGAGCACACAAAGCACTGAACAGGGCAGGCATATGCAGCGAAAAAAACTGCGAACTTGGCGCAAAACGGGGTACAAGAACGGCGTGAAACCGACGCGAGCACAACCGTGAAATGGGCTGCCAATTTGGCATGAGTTGGGGTGTGCTGGTGTGTGTGTGTGCAACGTGAAACAGTAGCCAAGTAGAAGGATTGGAATCGGGTGATTTTGAGTGTTATTCGTTTGCGAGATTCGTCAAACTTTTGTGGTGTTGTTTCGTTGCTTGACAACGTTGTAATCTTCAAGTAGTGTTGTCATTTCATAAAATAGTTACAGAGTCGTAGTCCGTGGAGTAGGCAAAGTCAAACCACGTAAATCTCGTGTCATCTTTATTTCTACATATTGCTTGTTGTTTGCTATTACTTGCATAACATTCTTAGCAGTCACTATCATCACCAAGGTCCGGGACTGTGTTGAAATTATTTGCATTAGCAGGTATTTCCCTTACAAATGGTATCAGAGCGCTAGTTGGTTGGTGTTGTGCTTTGAAGGTGTCAAATAAAATGGCTGAAAAGTCTTCTTCATCGCGTGATGATGGCTATGTGAAAGTCCATGAGTTCGACATTGTTCGATTAAAATGGTAGGAACATTATTAAAGTTTGACAGATGGATTGTAAAGATATTCTGGTTAGTTTGGATCAAATTGATGCACTAGATGAGAAAAATAAACCATCATCAGATAAGGCGGCGGTTGAGGTTATCGAGAAGTGGAGTAAAATGAATCAGAAGGCATGTAATACGATTCATTTGCGTCTTTATCTCAATGTGGCTTACAACTTTGTTGATGAGATAACGGCTTAGGGTATTTGGGATAAGCTTCAGACTGATCAAATGAGTGTGATGTACCTACAGAAGAAGCTCTTCACTTTCATGTTGCAGTCGGGTAAACTCATGACTGATCAACATACATGAATTTTAATGTTATATTTAGATTGTGTTAGCTTAGGAGCTAAATTTGAAAATATTCATAAAACATTATTCTTTGTAATTTCTTGATACCGAAACGAGAACCGTTTGTTGATCAGATGACAACATTGAAGAAAAAAAATGTGTATAGTGATATTGTTCAAGCTGTACTTGCAAAGGCTTCAGAAAGAGTGCTTCGAATGAAGAGGTTCAAGTACATGGTCTTTCGGTAACAAGGGGAAGAAATTACAAGAGGAACAATTACAGAAGGAACCAGTCTAAATAAAAGGCAGAGATATGTCTAAGATTGAATCTCTCAAATGTAAGCACAAAGGCAATTACATAAGGGATTGTCTAGATTGGAAGGATAATTACAATAATCAAAAGAATGAGAGTAAGGGCGTAGTGAATGTTGTTGAGACACCGAATGTGGTAGAGAATATTCTAATCGGGGGCGACTTAGCACTTGCATTGATGGCAAAATCTTATGACCATTTGTATGATGGTTGGATGTTGGATAATAGGGCTTCGTATCATATGTGGTTAATGACAGTTCAGTTAAAATGGGCGACTCTTGGCCTTGTAAGACAATGGGTGTTGGTACAGTCAAATTCCAGTTGACCAAATGGGTCATGTAGACAACTTACCGAGATACGTCATGTTCCATCTCTTTCAAAGGGGTTGATTTCTCTTGGGGTGCTTGAAGCTCGGGGCTACAAGTATATTGTTGAGAATGGGTATTGCAATGTTTATTTTGGTGACATGTTGCTTATGACAACGATTAGGCATGCCTATTTGTATTTCCTTCAAGCAGTATAGTTGAAGGTGTAGCTATAGTTTCTATAGTTGTTGATGAGAAAAGCTTGACGCGCACATAGTTATGACACATGCGATTAAAACATGTAGTGAGAGTGAACTAAGAACATTAAGCAAGCGATTAAAACATGTAGGTGATAGTGACAACTCGACTTTTTCTAGGCTCCTAGAATGATCGCTGAATCTGACTCCCGTGGAACTAAAAATGATTGGAAGAAATAGAGGCATAGAACTAGGACCTCGACCAGCCACATACTCCTCTCGCAGGTCCTCAAAACAAGGAGAAGAACGCAGGCGACAAATTTTGATTAGGGTTCATGCTGAACTTTACCAGAGAATGCAATAACATTCATGGGGATATGAGTTAAGGCAGCCATCGCGAAGGTTGAAATCATTATTTTCCAAGTTGAGCCGGAGCAATACCAATCAAATCCAAATACTCCCATACTATAGTAGGAGCCGAAAGTCTGAAATCGGAATGGAACATACTGGGATATAAAACAATGTATCCATGCTTAGACGACAAGGACTGTCATCCTCTCTGAGGAAAACAATTTTCAGATCGTGTTGGCAACGAGTAGTTCTAACGAATGTTGTTAAGAGTTAGGGATGGCAATGGATATCCACCCATACGCCCATTTGGGACGGATTTGGTAAATGGTCCCTGGATCTTGGGGGCGGATACGGATTTTCGATCTGTATCGATTTATTAATCGGGGCGGATACGGATTTGGCCATATCCGCCCCACGGATATCCGTTTAATCAGTAAATTTACAAACATACCCTTCAACTATATAAATGGATTTAACCCTATCTCTCACACACACAGACAATGTCATCCCTCTCACAGAGAGATCTCCATTCCTCACACCAGAACCTCTCCCTCTCACACACCAGACGCAGAAAGATCTCCCTTCGCCTCTCCCTCTCAAACCAGACATAAATCTCCCTTCACCTCTCACTCTCACACACAGATCCTCACTCGAAGACGAAGGGTCGAAGCTTCTCACAGCCAAGGGTTTCGAAGGGTTGAAGTCTCAGATTCTCACAGTCGAGTCGAAGTCTCCCACCTCCATATTCTCTTTCCTCTCCCCATCAGAGATTGAGATCTCATAGTCGAAGTATCTGAGATCAAATATGAGATCAGTCGAAATTCGTCGAAATCGAAGTATATGATTTGATCAAAATCGAAGTATCTGATCTGATCGAAATCGAACTATATGATTGAAATCGAAGTCGAGATCAAATCAGTCGAAATCGAAGTATTGAGATTAGATTTGAAATTTTTTAGATCGAAATTTTTTTTCATATCTCGAAGTATCTGAAATGTTTTTTGTAATTATCTCAGAGATAAGATCATTCTTTTAGATCGATTTTTTTATTTATTATTTTTTTTTTTTTGTAACTTGTTGTATGGTTTTTTGTTATAATTTTTCTATGTATAAATGATCTTTTACTGTAGAAGTATCTTTTACTGTATGTATGAATTAAGAAAAATTTTAACGGATATTTTGGGCGGGGCGAATTTGAGGATCCGCTATTCTGACGGATCGGGGATGGATTTGCTCAAATCCGCCCCATTGCCATCCCTATCAAGAGTCACATGTATTGCTCGCTTGGGCATAAAAAAACTTCACAAACATCAAGAGCATCGCCACCCAAAATCCTGAACTTAGACATGATTACAGAACGAATGCAAGGAATCAAAGGGTTAACAATCAGAAAATAAGGAAATGTAGAAGGAATCAGGACATACACAAGCTTATCTTTTTATAGGAATGGGCAATGAGAGGACCGCTTTTGGGAGAACGTACAAGATATGACAACCGCACGAAATCCAAAAATCGCGCCAAAACGAATAGGCGGATGGAATATTGGAGAGATAACAACAATCCTAAATGAGTCATAATGTTGTAATCAAAAGCAAAACAACCACACAGTTAGTGGATACGTATCCACTAACTAAGGGGGAGTAGCTGATGATACATCAAAATAGATTGATCATCACGATCGTACACGTGGCATAGAAACTCATCACGAGGATATAACATTCAGTCTATTGGGTCAGCCCGTAAAGCTTAAAGAGAATAAAGCTAACTACTGAGACCTAGACGAGGCCCGCCAATGAGGAAGTGTAAACAGAGCCTTAATCCAAGCCTAAATGAATCAGAGTTTGAATCCAGACGCGACACGAGTCCTCTCATAAAGAAGAAGAATGTTGCACCAAAAAGAGCCGTGGTGGGAGTTACGCATTTCCTTTAAGAAAAAGACTGTTACAAGAAACATCTCATTCCGTTGCGTTTCACATGCTGAAGTCACGCAGAGAGTTAACCATCGCCATTATAAAAGGTAAAGATAACAATCGACACAGGTATGCAACTTTAACTGAGTTTTGTCCAGCTTTACACTCTTCTTCCAACAGAGTTACTGATTTAAGCATCGGGTGCCTTGGCCACAAAAAAGGTGGTCATTGACATTCTAACAATTGTTTTGCAGGTCAAACTCACAGAAACACGATTTTGGATGCATCATCCATCGCCATCGCTTCACCCAAAATCAACATTACTTGATTCCTTTCGTTCGTATGCGTTTTATGAAGGAGAATCGAGAAAGGGAAACGTATCTAATCTATTTAAATGTAACATGAGAGAGAGAAACGTATCAAATACTATATATTTTTTAGTATATTTTTTCCCATTATCGTGTATGCTCATACTGACATGTAAACCTCCAAATCACATTCGTTTTTCATGCTTTTAAATTGTATATTTAAGGCGAGTTTGGTTGAATTTTTAAGAAAACAATTTTCCCTGAAAATTTTGCTTAAGAGGGAGGAGTAAGCAAAATTTTCCCACAATAAATAAAAAATAGGCACACACTAACAAAATTTTCCAGGTCCGAAATTTCAAACAACACTCAAAATTTTAATTTTCATGCAAATAAGGATGTGTTTGGGTGGTTCATGTTTTTGGGTTCTTGGCTTTTCGCGTCCCAAGAGGCTCTAAAAAACAGGGATTTTGTGATAACATATGTTTGTGTTCATTGACTTGCAGAAGATATCCATATATTTGCTTGTCATTTTTTTTAGTTAAACAAGAAAATTTTTATTAAGGAAAAGATAAACCACAAAGAAGATGATACAATCTTAAAGCAATGAAAGCTCATAACAAAGAGCCCAAACTATTAACTCCCAAAAGAAAAAACAACTAAAACAGACTTGAGGAAGCTCTTTAAAAAATCCATGAAAAAAGTTTCGAACAATAAAGCCCCACGAAGAACTAATAAAAAACCATGAGCCAAACAAACTCCAAACAAAAGCCACGATAGAACCGAAAGACGAAGAAGAAGATTGGCACAAGATTTCTGTAAAAACCAGACCCGAAAGAAATGAGAACCACAAACTCGTCACAAAATCGGCGAAAAACCTCAACCTGAATACAAAGCTTGCACCATAGCCAAGGTCCGGTCTGCATCTAGGCTGAGATCAACCCCTATCAAATTACCGATATTTCTGAAAAATGAACGAATTTCGTCCTCATCGCTGCTAAGCTCTGATTCAACATGATGTCGCCCTAAACCATTGAGATCACTGCCAAAATTGGCCCTTGAACACTCGTCAGAAGTAATCCCTTTGGGCTGGTTTGAGGCAGCTTCGGGTAGAATGTTGATCGGTTAAAGGAGCTTTAAAACCTGGCGGAGCTCCCAAATGAATATGCGTGGAAGAACCGCCCTCAAGATGCTCAGCGCAAGGTTCAAAACCTAGCGAGAAAGGAAAACTATTTTCCTGAATCGAGTCAAAAGTAATGCTCCGCTCCAATTCAACATTTGCATCCAATTGTTCCACCCACCCCGATTTCTTAGGAATGCCCGATTTCACTTGCATTTGTTTTAACATGAGAGAGGACCTAATTGGGAAGATTGAGAAATTGGGCCCAAAGGAGAGATCGACCTCTTTGCACATTTTTTGGCTTGTTTACAGGTCATATTCTCTTATTTTGCAAACTTGTTCAGAAGAGGGTCCAAATTGAAAATGTCATTCTCCACTGCCTCGAGATATGAGACCTGATGAGTAGTAACTCTCTGTTCCTGGACTCTGTCTTCAACTCTGATATGTTCCCCTTCCAATCGAAGTCCCTCTTCCGATACAACTTCTAGTGGGGAAACACATTGTTCCGACTTAGATACCTGGGTTGGAGACTTTACTAGAAGGCCTTTCCCCTTATGTAATGAACTTGGTCAAAAAGTCACGACCGCCGAGTTCTCACCACTAGGAACAACACTCAGTTGCACCAATGGGGGTTGCTTTGATTGTACGGCCTGTCGGAGGGATGTTTCGAGAAAATCCTGAGCTCAGGGTTTCCAAACCTGTTGCTGCTGACTGCCAACCCTCTGTTTGGTATTAACAAACACCAGTAAGGCGGATTGCCCACTCGGCATTGCCACCGGTGACCAACAGGTCCTGGAGTCAATCGTCATCCTTGCCAAATTGACCTCATTAACTCCAACAAGATGTTCCACCTGAGGAAGAGGTACCCCAAGAACTCTAGAGAGGAAATGAAGCGGAGAATCGTATCTAATATTAGCTGATTTCTCCGACTCCTTCCTGACAACTGAGGAATTGGGATAATAGAAACTGTTGTTTAAAACCACTTCAGCATAAGACCTAGGACAGGGAGGGGGATTCACTATGGGTAGCTGAGTGAGAGAAGTCTTGGTTTTGGATGCTTGAGGCCTGGGTATCAGCTGCTTCTGATGCTTGATAGTTGTCGCATTCACCAATTTAGCCAGAGTAAACCAGCCGTTGCCATCTAGATCGGCTGAAACTCTCAAAGTCTTGGTTCCAGAGCGCCAACCAACCATGATTGTGAGGAAAACATCACTCTATTTGACTCCTTCACCGCCATCATCCACTGATTCCTTTCTTTCCAACTAGCAATGAAGCTATGTTTGTCTACTCTCACAAATGTTTTGAGCCGTAACCCTGACCAACTCCCATATTAGATTTCAAAAAAAACCTTAGCCCAAAACTTTGCACTTGATTAAAACAGGATGAAAACACTTATGATCTTTGTAATCCCAAACTCCGCTGATTTACTCCCATCATTAATCATTCGACTGTCAAGCAATAACACAAATTGCATTAAAGAGATACGCAGAGAGGATTTTTAAAAATTTTTTTCGAAATTATTAATTAAGTCAATTGAACGCCATGATCACCAACTCTTCAGCATATTTTCATGACATCAAATAATAATAATTAAAATTGACTGATCCACGTGTTTTATTTTGTAATGCACAAAAGGACATGAATGCATAGTTTGAAAAGTTCAACAATTTGATCTACGTCTCAGAGTGACCATGACCATCACCTTTCCCACAACATTCATCTTCTCATTGTCTTCCATGTTGTATAGCATTCACAGCTCCTTTGATCCAATTGCATTTGTACTTCAATTTTACTCGAACAAAATCAAGACCATGTTAAGTCCATTTTAGGATGGGAGCTTAAGATAGAGGAGGTCAATGAGGTGGTAGCACATTTCTTGTATAGCGCTTAATAAGAAGGCACATTTTACTCTCTCTCTCTCTCTCACTCACTCACTCACTCACTCACTCACTCACTCACTCACTCACTCACTCATCAAGGAAAGGGTCCCTCACCGCACTTGAACAACCTAACAAACACAAATGAATGTTGAAGAAGATACCAAAGAGGGTTACAAAGAGAACACCTAAACCATTGAAACAGAGATATAGAGACAGTGAGAGAGAGAGATAGAGACACTTTGCAGAGAGGGAGAGACACTTTGCAGTTGTCTTTCTTATTGGAGTTTTTTGTTGGATTTTTTGGAGAGTGGAGAGAAAACAAAAAAAGTGGGGAAAGAGAGAGAGGGGTCAAACTATCCATCTCGCGGGGTGCACGTGCTTGGCACCATCCAGGCTAATCTCCAGGCGAAACAGTTTTGTTTGGAACATGGCATTAGAAGACACTTCACAATGAAGTCGACACCACAGCAGAACGGGGTAGCAGAATGGATGAACCGTACCCTATTGGAGAGAGCATGATGCATGTTGTCCAATGCAAGTTTAGGCAAAATATGGTGGGTTGAAGTAGTAAACACGGTGTGCTATCTCATTAATCGCTATCCTTCAACAACTATTGAGTCTCAGAGTCCTATGGAGGTATGGTCTGGTATTTCTTAAAATTATTCTAACTTGAAAGTATTTGGTTGTCCAACATATTTTCATGTTTGGGAGGATAAAATTGGAGTAAGGGCTAGGAAAACTATCTTTCTCGGTTATCCAAATAATGTTAAAGGGTATAGTTTATGGTGCCCTGACTTGCAGAAGTTTGTGATCAGTCGAAATGTGAAATTTCATGAAAAGACTTTGTTACAGGCAAAGTGTGAGGATGCTGGAGATTCTTTGCAGGTGGGGCTTGGAGCTCCTAGATCTCATATAGAGCATGATGTTCCTTTTATTGAGGGAATGGGCGATACAGATATGATACTTGATGAGACAGTGGCAGAAGATGAGGTTCCTACTGATGGGGACATGGATCCTACACAGCAATAGGTTCAACAGTCATAAACACCGTCTTTAGCAGCAGACAGATAACCTAGAGTCAGACATGCACCACTTAGATTTGGCTACGAGGATGGCGCAGCTTACGCATTCTCAGTTCTTGATAGGTATGATGATGTTCCTACCACATATACACAGGCTTGGTGAAGTGTCCAGAAAGAGGAGCGGAAGGAAGCTTTGGATGGGGAGATGTTATCTCTTCAGAAGAATCATACATGGGAGCATGTGACACTCCCTAAAAGGAAGAGGCCGATTGGGTGTAAGTGGGTTTTCACAGTGAAAAACGGGATTCTAGATTCCAAGGGTACTTGTATAGGTATACGATACAAGGAAAGATTTGTGGGTAAAGGATATGCACAGCAAGAATGTGTGGACTATAATGAAGTATTCTCTCCAGTGGTAAAACACACTTATATCTGAGTTCTTTTGGCTTTAGCAGCACAATTTGGCTTAGAGCTTGAGCAACTTGATGTCAAGACTACTTTCTTGCATGGAGATTTGGAGGAGGACATATACATGTCTCAGCCCGACGAAATGTTGTTGTTGGTAAGGAAAAAAATGTATGTAAACTGAAGAAGTCACTGTATGGATTGAAACAATCTTTGAGGCAATGGTATAGGAGGTTTGATACTTTTATGATTGAGAAGGGATATGCAAGGGTTCAGTATGATCCTTGTGTATTCATAAAGAAGCTCAACGATGGGTCTTTCGTGTTTCTCTTACTTTATGTTGATGACATGCTCTTTATTGCGAAGAGCATGAAATAAATTGAGAAATTGAAGTTGAAACTTAGCATGGAGTTTGAGATGAAAGATCTTGGTTCAACGAAGAAGATACTTGGGAAGGAGATAATGAGAGATAGGAAGAAGAGCACACTGACATTGTCATAGAGACAATACTTAGAGAAAGTTATTCATCGTTTTGACATGGATACATCTAAGCCGGTAAGTACTCCTTTGGCTACTCACTTTAAGCTCTCGAGTAAGTTGTCTCCTAGCAAAGAGGATGAGAGGGAATACATGTCACAGGTTCCCTATGCCAGTGCAGTTGGTAGTCTTATGTATGCCATGATTTGCATACGTCCATATATCGCTCATGCAGTCAGTCTGATTAGTAGGTTTATGTCAAACCCGGGAAACCAACATTGGCAAGCAGTAAAGTGGATACTGAGATATCTTCGGAGTACGTTGGATGCTGGTTTAGTATATGAGAGAGGAGATGTGTCAAATATGATCATAGGTTATGTTGATACGGATTATGCTAGTGATCTTGATAGGCGCCGATCGATTACAGGTTATTGTTTTACATTGGCGATGAGTCCGGTGAGTTGGAAGTCTCAATTACAGTCTATAGTTGCTTTGTCTACTACTGAAGCAAAATACATGGCTCTATCAGAAGCAGTGAAGGAAGCCATATGGCTTCGAGGCTTGGTTAGTGATTTGGGTGTTACTCATGATGATATGACAGTTAGAGTGCTACCCATTTTGCGAAGAACCAGGTTCATCATGCCCGAACGAAGCACATTGATGTGCGATATCAATTATGAGGGATGTCATCGAAGATGGCGAGGTTTTCTTGGAGAAGGTGAGTACTCAAGACAATCCAACTGATATGTTGACATAAGTGGTTCCAGGGATCAAGTTTGAGCATTGTCTCAACTTGATCAGGCTCTCTCAGTATTGATGCCCCAATGGGGCAGGGCCCTTTGGGGCATCACGACGATTCTCATGACCAAGAAATGGGTTTTGGTAGTTTTTCATGCCAAGGTGGAAATGCTTATGTGGTTGTTTGTGATGCTTGTGTGGAGATTGTGAGACAAAGTAGGACTCAGTCCTTCACAAATAAGGACTCATAGTCCATTGTGTAATTGGTGTTGGTTCCCAATTTATTGGGAGATAAAGTCATTCAAAAACAAAAACTTCAAGTATTTCAGTCCTTCACAAACTAGTCATATTTTCTCTCTTTAAAACAGCCAATACAACAAAGTGAATGAAGAGGAGAAAAACAACGTAGCAGCAGCACACAAAGCGCTGAAATAGGGTAGCGTACACAGCAAAAAAGGCTGCGAATTAAGCGTCAAACGGGTAGCAAGAAGGCATGAAATCGGCTGCGAGCACAGTGTGAAACAGGTTGCGAGTTTGGCACGAATTGGTGTGTGTGCAGCATGAAACAATAGCCAAGTAGAAGGATTGGAATCAGGTGATTTTGGGTGTTCTTCGTTTGCGAGTTTCGTCAAACTTTTGGTGGTATTGTTTGCTTGAGATTGGGTAATATCAATGATCATTGCTTGAGAACGTTGTAATCTTCAAGTGTTTCCATATCAATAAAATAGTTACAGAGTCATCGTCCGTGGAGTAGGCAAAGTCGAACCACGAAAATCTCGGTGTCATCTTTATTTTCTACATATTGCTTGTTGTTTGCTATTGCTTGCATAGCATTCTTAGCCAGTCACTATCATCACCTAGGTCCAGGACTTGTGTTGGAATTATTTGTATTAGCATGTATTTCCCTTACAACTTCTATTTCTTCAAACATTGTTGTTAGTGTTGGTGAGGTGAAGTGGAAGTGTTGTTGATTGAAGAAGTTGAAGGACATGAATGAAGGTTGTAGGTGGTTGTGTTGTGTTGAGGTGAGGTGGTGGTGTCAAAGGGTGATGATCCTGATTGAGCTGCCATACACAATTGAACTCACCACCATCCCAACTCCCTATCGACTTTGCCACCGCCACCATCCCATTCGACCTCACCAGCCAACCCTTGAACCAACCTGTTCCACCTCACTCCCAATCAAGCTCACCACCACCATAGCCAGCCCCAACCCATACCACCTTCATCATCATCAAATCCACCAACATAAGATTTGCTCCGGCCACCACATGTACCTCCTCACTGAAACAAATCGAACTGAACTCCAACCCCATCATTGTTGATTTGATTGCAAGCTTGCTTAAAACGGTGTAGGAGTGGTGAAGAAGCTGTCATTGTGGAACTACGCAGGGCGATGTGGGGGATGAAAGAGAATGGGTGGAGGAGCACAAAGAAGGATACGAGGGTTGGTTTCGGTGAAACAAAGAAGCATAAAGGGAGTGAATGGATAAGGGAGAGGCAATGCTCATTGGCGTTAAAAATATGAGGAATGAGATATGGGAGAAGAATATGAGAGAGGGTCTTCACCAGCGAAACAAAGAAGCAAAGAGGGAGATAATGGAGAAGGGAGGGGCGTTACAAAGATGAGGGATGAGGGAGATGGGAGAAGAAGATGAGGGAAGGTGGAGAAAATGTTTGAGGGTGGTTTTTTTTTTAACCTTACGATGTGTTTTTAGATACACATTTTTTCATATAATATTAACACCGATTTGCCTCGAGATCCAACTATGAGTTGTCTGATGCCAATATTTTAACCTGAGCCCTTGGATCAATTTAGGGTTATTTTAGTCATCAAAATATGACCCATTTGAAAACAAACAGTCAATGGATGTGGACCGCTAGTCTAGGGGCATCGTAAGTACGATATCTTTTAGGGACTAATCTTGAATTAATCTTGGGAGGGGGTCCCTTTCCTTGTGGGTGTGACTTTAACTTGTAAGCTATTCTTCTAACGAGTTTACCGCTTCGGATGAGGAATGGGGTGATCATGGTGTTATATGGGCTTTACGACCTCTATAAGATAGACTAGTTATTCTATCCAGCAACTAAGCCCCTTACAAGTAGTCAGAACAAACCAAACCAATACCCACACACTAGAAATGGAGTAGTGTCGGCGTTGGTACCGGGCCTTTCGTGACAAGATGGACGGGTACGTAGGGTGTGGGTTCCCAATAGTGGGTTAGATGGTATAGGGGTTGCAATGACTTTGATTATGAGTAGCAACGAGGGTTATATGAGCTTTGAGAATCTTCACTGAGCAAGTTAATTTTTTGGCTTGAAAACCAATCATGGATGCAATGATTCTGTTTATTAGTAGTGACAGGAACATGATTTCTCAAAAAAATCCAAAATTTCAATATTTCTTTTTTCTCGAGTTATTGAATTTTCTTTTGAAATCCGAAATATTTATTTCTTCTATTAGGCCAATCTCAATTTCGGTACATTTTAACCCATTGTAACCTTGGTTTAATATTTATAGGTGATCCTTATGCAATATGTAATTTAGATGACATCATGAGTCTTGTGAGACTCTTTATGCTGTATGTTAGAGTTAAAAATGCTTAAATTATATTGATATGTTCAATATACAACAAATATTTCACGAAATATTTGTTAAAATAAACTTACCGAAATTACCTCAAAAAATGAAATCACAATCCTTGGTAGTGACAGGTACATGGTAGGGATGACAATGGGGCGATTTTGTCAAATCTGTCCTCGCCACGCTGGGGATTGCGTGTAACACCCGTACTTTTCGTTGACCTTAATAATATTTTTTGTACATATTGTTTCAATTTATTATTTTTAATTTCTTGTTAAAATAATATAGGTAATGCATGTAGTAGCTTCGTGTGTATGCATGTCTGGTGTTTTGCTTTGTTTGATGTGAAATTTTTATATGAGTATAAAATCCAAGAAATTTTTCATATGAAAAATATATTTTAAAATCTCATTTCGTTTGCCATGTCATTTTTAATATTCGCATGACTCTCTTACCTTCCAAATATCGGGACGAGATTCTTTTAAGGTGTGTATATCGTAATACCCGCCAAATCACTTGCTAATATAATATTACTATTTTAATAATCAATAATATTTATTTATTGGTAATATTTATTAATTGGTAGTATTTACAAATATATAAGTACTTTATTATATGAATTTTAGGACCAAGGTTGAGGTTGGTGGTGGGTAAGAGATGAGTGATGGTTGTGTTTAGCCAAAGAAACCCTAATTAAAAACTCATTTAAACCCTAGCCTCTTTTTTCTCTCTGGATACACACAGAAGAAAAGGAAAAACTTACGTAGAAAAAAAATGAGAGGCGATAAAGGAAGAACTTTGAGATCTTTGCAAAAACAGTGAGTAAAAACTCTAATCTTCATTTTTATATATTGTTTGTTGAGTTTAGTATAAAATCTACTTGTCAAATAAATATTGCCATCATACTATCTTTCATCGCGTCATGGAGAACACCCCTTTGATGAAATCTTGTCATCACAACTTTAATGAAATCTATTTTTACTGTTGATGGAGACATCTTGAATGAAAAATGATTTACTGTTGATAGAGACATGAAAACTAATTTACTGTTGATGGACATCTTTCAACGACACGAAAAATACCCTAGTATATATACAGTTGAAGTCCTCAGTCCAAACTTAATTCTCTACTTGTTACTTTCCCATCTAGTTTGAGAGACATAGGAGAAAGGTTCTGAAGGTGGAAGACTTTTCTATTGCGTATTACTTGGTTCGCGAGGATTGCTGCGTGCATACTCTTCATCAATGATTTCACGTATGCACTAATTAAATTGTTTTTCATTAATTACCGACACTAGGTTTTGATGTGAATCAAATATTATTCCAACAAATTGGACTTCATTTCATTTTAAATCTGAGCTTTGTTGAGACTATTGATCGATTCCACAACATCAACAGCCCAAAAATCTGACATCAATACTCTATGGTAACAAATGCAAACAATTTCAATGTGTATAATGATACGAAACCCCAAGGGTCTATTGGTAGGATGGAAAATAGACATGGAATTAAAACATTTTTGAGGGGGCGAAGATTTGGATTTTCACGAGAGATGAAAAAACTAATCACTTGCAAAATTATTTCTAGTCATTAAATACACAACCAGACAGTGAAAAAAAACACTTGACATGAGAATTAGATTTTATTTGCTACATAAAAATTGAAATCGTTTTCGTTAATTCAATTCAGGTGATACACCGAACCGTCCAGTAATTCGCACAGTACACGTGTCATGATGATTAAACTAGCACGGGCTTCCAAGTGAACGTCCAGCCTAAAGGTCAGGGAACAAAGCCCAGATTACTTCAAGCTCGTTGAGGCATGTACCAGGATGTTAGACCCAATCTGCAAGGCCCTATTACGCCCATAAGTCATATGGTAAAGCCCAATACTCATAAAGCCAGATAAGGCAGATATTTAAGAGTTTGACCTATGACAGGCATGTCAGTAACATATTGACTCCTGTTGAGAAATAAATATTAGAGTATAAGTCGTGCATGAAAACTCTCCTACATGGACAATATTCCACAAGGAAATGATCTCTAACAAATATCTCTCATTCAACTACGTTACTAAAGGCATAGCCGAACAATGACTATCGCATGATAAAAGGCCACAAAGTTGATAAACAAAGGTACACTGAAAAACCCAATTTCAAGCATTACACATTTCTCAAACATTGTGTGACTTAAATCGGAGTGTCATCGACCGCTACAACGGTGGTCTTTGGCTCACGTGTGTTCATTGTATAGGTCAAAATTAAAGAGATCGAAAATCGATCCATCAAATTCTGAGGCCTCTCTCTCATACTTGGATTTCAATGAGTAACGGGAAAACAAATGCACTGCAGTACACCTTGTTGCACTGAATCACCCCCCTTCTCATAAAGTTTTCAATTTTGGGCTAAAAATTGGGTGTGTAAAAAAATTGGCATGTGAAAAAATTGGGCATATTTTAACGAAAGTCTTTCAAGTACTTGAGTCCGAAATTTCAACCGAACCGATCCAAAATTTGGTTCAACCGAATTCATCGGTTTACAAATACAAAATTTGGTTTCGGTTTGGGTTTTGGGCAAACCGAATGAAATCGATTTGAAATCGGTTTGGGGCTCAAAACCGAACCGAACCGACATTGCCCACCCCTAAGAAATCATGAGCCCAAGAACAATTCGGAATGACATGGTCCTGATCCGGACCGTCCCATTTCAAACCGGTTCGAGACCAATCGGGTCTGTCCAAAAAATGTGCAATACCAAACCGTTCCAGACCTGTTTCATTACACCGAGACCGAAATTGGGATAGGCTCAATCCCAGACCGTGCGCACCCCTAATTATTCCCCTACTAAAGATGATATTGGACCACCAATCAAAGCCCAATGGACTTGAAATGATTTTTCTTTTCTCCCATTTTCTTCCCCTCCAGAAAATTTTAAAGGGTAAGAATTCTGTTCAATGACACTGGGATTTTGCGAGGTAATCTCATGAATATGTACACCTCGACTGAAACTTCTCACTGCCACAAATTTAGACTCTATACTTGTCTCATCTTAATATAACCAAATTACAAATGCATCAAACCGCTTGGATTTGGCTGCAAAACAATTCCAAATCTGTGTGAATTTGTCCATTGTTATTGTGAAAGTCGTCGCCAACGCCAAGGATATGTATCGTAAATCAGGCCTCCAAGTATTAAAGTAGGACTTGTATAATTATTTTGCTCTTAACTTAGCTGGCTAGCATCATTAGCAATGCAATGATCTTGGAAAGCTCTCTTGTTTGCAGGGATGTTAACAAGATAAGTTCAGAGGTTTCATTTTTCATTTACACTTTATTGACTCATAATATTGAGTTGGGTATATATACTGAATTTACAAATCCACTTGTATCCTTTAGATGAATTTCCACACAAATTTAGAAGTATTAGTCCAATTAAGTTATTAATATAGTCAAAATTGAGTTAGATGGTATTTGCGAAAAGACAATTAGTAAATAAAAGATGACAAACAGCAAATTCATAGCTCTATTAAGACGGACCACATTCTAAAACAGACCGACCAAACCGATTACAAGGAAATTTACCACCACCTAAAACATAGACCATTTGCTAGATGCTAAACTGAACAGTATTGGACATAAAAATCAGAAATTGGATAGGTTTTACTGCTGTAGACAGAAATCAGAAATCAGTGATGTACACAGAAATCAGTGTTGTGCTGTACACACACACACACACACATATATATATTTATTTATTTTATTTTTTATTAATTTTTTTTAAATTCATTTATTTGAAATCCATAACCCCCGAAAAGTTCGTCATTATGTTTATGAAGTTGAAGACTTTTCAACTCCTCAATGCGTAATTTTAGGGGGCGAAGGAAAGAAAGCGAGGGTACCCATCCCTCGCACCTTCACTCCCTAGAAGAACTCATGCTTTAATCATAAATTCTAGCTGGTCTGATTTGTTTGTCTGGCTGACTGGCTAAAATTACTCTTTTATTCATTTTTTTTTAAAGTGTTTGTGATTGTAATTTAAAGTGAAAAGATAAAATTTGTAAATAAGCCAACCAAACAAGCAAACCAAACCTGCTACACTTGCTCTGCTTTAATTGTGACTACTGACTTTTAATTTTTTTTTCTTTTACACGTGAATCTACATGCCTGAAACAACAAAAACCCAGGCTTTCTTAACTTTTATATTGATTGTATACTCAATGAGTGAGTGAAGAACCTCAAGGCATTATCTTCTTCTTTCCCTTGTGAGCATCAACTCAACTTTTCTTTTGAGTCATGGGTGATGCACTGATTGAAGTGAGATGGGCAGAAATTGAGCAAGGCCGAGTTGTTGAAAAATATCGAAGGTGTGATTCCGGACGATGAGTTAAGGAGACTCATGAGAGGTGAACTTGCGAAGCGCATTCAATTGCTATTTGAATAACGACGAGTTAGTTTATGCATAAGGAACTAAGGATGTTTCTTATTTGGAGTGAGTCACGCTCACATATATAATTCAATCTAGTGGGTTCTACCACTTAAAAAATAGAAAAACTCATTTTTTCGTCATTTCAAGTTTGTCCTTCATATCTCCTTGGCATATAATCTCTAAACTATGGGTTCTATCACTGAGGATTTTATAGATTTCATGAATCTTTCCGTCAAATTATTGTTCTCTTTTTGTACATTTCATGTAGGTACACCAGGTACACAGTCCACTACTTATTATAACATAAAAAACTGAGTAACTATCAGATATTGCCAAAATTACCCAGTAAGCAACACAGACCCAAATAGTAACTTCTGAATAGTATATAAGAGCAACCAATGTTCGGTATTCCTCACTGAAAGAAGGTCCTCTTTCATTTCTTTTAGATTGAGAGTGAGAGAAATGAGTTTCCATGCAGACGACATGATCCAAATAAGAGAATTTAAGGAAAATACAGACACTGAATTGGTGGAGAGGCTTGAAAAGGACTGTGATATAGGGTCTAGAAAAGGGATATCCATCTTCACCAACATGATGGGCGACCCGTTATGTAGGATTAGGCTCTACCCCAATCATGTTATGTTGGTAGGTGGTAGCTTCATTTCTTTGTCTTACCTTTAGTTGATTTCTAACAGAACTATTCATTTAACATTTTTCCTTGAACAGTTTAATGCTTTGTCTCTATGTTTTGCCTTACCACCTTAGTACAAATAAGTTCCATGTCTTTTAATCATTAAATGTAGTTTCGGGGATCACTGGTCCTTAACATGTTTGCAAATGGACTACAGGTTGCAGAACTGCTTGAAAAAAGGGAGCTTGTTGGAGTAGTTCAAGGATGCATTAAGTATGTCTCGGCCGGTTTTGAGGGAACATATATGAACATAGGTTGTATCTTGGGTCTTCGTGTATCTCCCAATCACAGGTGTGTTAGAAATTTAGAATCTTCCATATCTCAATGTAAGGCTACATAATTTTCATACGTTGTTTAACAAAAGTTAGCATTAAGAAGGGTCAGTTGGGAAGAACAAAAGAACAGGTTTCAATCAAAGGAAGGAATAGTATAGCTGATGTTGGAGTAATTATCAAAGATCAATGAGGCTTTAAGTTTTGGAAGGGCATATGATCTGCTTTCTGTGGAAAAATAGCAATTCTGAGTTCTGGCGTCCTTGCATATTCATTAAGGTACATGAACGTGTAATAACTTCTACTTTTTTTTCAACAACAAGTAGCCCAAGCCATCAACTTTGCTCATTGTATGTTAATAGAGCGCTCGTTATACATAGTTTTAATTTCTTCACTAACTAATTAAATGGGAGTAATTGATTTTTTTTATGATAAACAAATGCAGCTCTCCGGAAAATGAAGATAGCAAATGAGGCGGAGACGCTTGTTGAGGAAGTGTATGAGATGCCCATGTCCTTTCTTAGACTCATGCTTGGTCCAACTCTTCTTGAAACAAAATTTGTTATCAAGTTTCTCTAGATTACAATTGATGTTTTTTTTTTTTTGTTATAGTTGCCTCTACTTCAAAAATGAATTCACGACGTTGGAGCAAGCGGAGATAGATACGATGGATATGTATTGTAAGAGGGCCGGAATTCAGGATGGTATGAGTATTCTTGATCTGGGGTGCGGTCAAGGGTCCCTTACTCTGCATATAGCTCATAAGTACAAAAATTGCCGGATTACTGCCCTTACCAACTCGGCCTCACAGAAAGGAAACATTGAAGATCAGTGCAAGTATGTCCTTGTACATAACATTAATTTTAATGTCTGTCTTTGAACGAGGAACAATGTTTGATTGAACTAATATTTGTTGTTTTCATCATCAGGCTCCAGAATTTGCCTAATGTGAAGGTGATACTAGCTGACATAACTAACTTTGACATGGATGAAACCTTCGACCGTGTGATGGTGATTGAACTGTTCGAGGTGTGTGTAGTGTTGGAATTTAAGGAATGTTTTTTAGAGATTTGTTTTAGTAGTTTTGATAGAGTTAGAAACTGGAAGGTGCAGAGACTAATAAATTCATGAAAATTTTGTAGCACATGAAGAACTATGCGCTACTTCTCAAGAAGATGGCCAAATGGATGTCCTCGGATGGGCTTCTTTTCGTTGATACTCTGTGCCAGAAGACTTTTCCTTATCACTTTGATGTAAACTTACCTGATCTTATATCTTCTCTTTTGACACAAACAAGAAAAATTAGTTTAAAATTTAAGCTAATTAAACCAAATGTTACAGCCCATCGATGAAGATGACTGGTACACGAATTTGCTCTTCACACCTGGTACGAGTATCTTGCCGTCTGCTTCTTTCCTTCTCTACTTCCAGGTGAGTTCTGTTTTCGGACCGCCTACAAAACTGTTTGGTGCAAGTAGCTGATAAGGCAAATAGTGAGTGCTAACTTGATATTATGTTGCTAATCACGCCATACTCCTTACATGGCAGGATGATGTTTCAATTGCAAACCATTGGACCATCAGTGGGAAGCATTTTTCGCGCACTAAGTAAGTCGCCAAACAACATAAAAATATGTCAATATTGTTGTTACATATTGAATATTTTGAGAAAAAATAAATTGAACTAATTGAGTCTTACAAGTTGGATGAGTTCTGTTTGACATTTGGTTTTGCAGTGAAGAGTGGTTGAAGAGAATAGATGGACAGGTTAATGAAATAAGGGCTGTGTTGAAGTCATTTTTGGGCAATGAGAAGGGTGTGGAGAAGTTGATTAACTACTGGAGGGGATTTTGCTTGTCTGGGATGGAAATGTTTGGGTACGACAATGGCGAAGAATGGATGACCGCGCATTATCTATTCAGGAAGAAGTGATCGTCTCAACGACTTCAGCAAATGGTCTATATTTTAGGTGGTGGTAAATTTCTTGTTGAATAATAAAGTGAGACCGATGTTGTAATCGGTTTGGTCAGTCTGTTTTAGAATGTGGTCTGTCTTAATGGAGCTATGAATTTGCTGTTTGTCATCGTTTATTTACTAATTGTCTTTTCGCAAATACCATCTAACTCAATTTTGAGTATATTAATAACTTAATTGGACTAATACTTCTAAATTTGTGTGGAAATTCATCTAAAGGA
Organism: Berberis thunbergii; assembly: GCA_003290165.1. Lineage (NCBI taxonomy): Eukaryota > Viridiplantae > Streptophyta > Magnoliopsida > Ranunculales > Berberidaceae > Berberis > Berberis thunbergii. The sequence continues at coordinate 26,960 of QNQO01010791.1, read as the reverse complement.
TACAAGTGGATTTGTAAATTCAGTATATAAGACCCAACTCAATATTATGAGTCAATAAAGTGTAAATGAAAAATTAAACCTCTGAACTTATCTTGTTAACATCCCTGCAAACAAGAGAGCTTTCCAAGATCATTGCATTGCTAATGATGCTAGCCAGCTAAGTTAAGAGCAAAATAATTGTACTAAGTCCTACTTTAATACTTGTAGGCCTGATTTACGATACATATCCTTGGTGTTGGCGACAACTTTCACAATAACCACTACAAGAAAAGTCATCATTTATAGCACATGTTTATAGCGTTTTTGTTCAAAGTGCTATAATTACATCACACACCCTCATTCATACATTTCTCAATAGCATTTTTTTAATTTTGCTATGAAAAAAAGTCAAATTTTAATGACTTTCAAAATCGAAAACACTTATCTAAATTGGCGGACGTTTTGGCGCTCCTCCAAAATATACATTCAGCGCGCCCTTATCTCTCCTCTCCCCCACACCAAATATTCAGTCTAAGCCTAAAAGAATAGACCTTCAATTCCCTCTTCCTCCCGATCTTCATGTCCTTGCGATGACCTTCATTTCCTCTACCTCCGCCTTTCTCTCCCTAAGATCAGGGGAACGTCGACGATTTATGGTGAGTTCCTTCAATTGTTTTCCCTAAGATTTTGGTTTCGTTTATGGTGGATTTTCTTGGTTTATTTCGGCAAAACGAAGAGTTTTGACAAAGAGAGCACTTGAAGGTCTTCGGCATGAGATGGTGAGTTCCTTCAATTTTTCGCTCGATTTTCTATTTTTTAAATGAGTTTTTCTCTGATTTTCTTCTCGTTTCGCTGATGCTGGATCTGTAAAAAATTTCAGCGATTTTTTTGGGTATTATGTTATCATTTGGGAGGTTGAAGTTGATTGTACCGACTCTGTAACTCCCAAGAGAGAACAAAAATTCATCCTTTGATGGAGAAAAAATTGTGCCTTTTATTTGCTGATTCTCTTGAGATTTTTCCACTTTTGTGTGTCTTCCTTGTTATAGCTTTGTTCACAGCCGGACCAGCTACTACTCTTGACATGTTCCCTTCATGGCCTTTCAGATCCAACAAACTTTCAAGGTAGTTTTCACTAATTTTCATAAATGGGGTTCTTAGATTTTCTTCAAAATTTTCATTAATGGTAGTTTTGATATGGGATTTTGTTAATGAAGGTGAAAAGTGAGTGATGATAATTTTTGAACAAAATTTTCAAATACCTATTTTAATCTTTGAAGAATATATTTTTTTGACTTATTTAATATTAATCTGATATGGTTTTCATATAGGTTAAAAAAGTGAGATTTTATAATGGTTTTTGATGATTTTGTTGAGTACCCATTTGAAGTTTTGAAGTGTTTTTGTGGTGGTGGTGCAGGGAAGTTCAATATCACGAGGTGAGAGTACAGATTCAAGATTTGCTCAGAATAACACTATTATCTCCTGCAGTAAAGTTGATTCTCAGTTAGAACCATAATCTCCTATCAGCAAAAGGAGACAATTTCAGTCTATTGACCAGAAACACCAACAACAACAACAACAACAACAACAACAACCACAGCTAGTGAAGACGACAAGTGATGTATCAAGTAGATGCTTCCACACTACAGCCTCGGCGTTGATTTCCCCTTGAGAAGTTTATATGGGCGTGTTGTAGTAAAATTGGAACTTTTATAACATTTTGGAATCTCATGCTTTCCATTGAAACTACTTTTTTTTTAATTACTTATTTGTGAACTCTTTGAAGAAATTGTACAACTAATGCCTTGTTTATTGATTGTTGCAGCTGAAATAATTTTTGCCTAGTTTCACCTTGATACACTTTTACAAGGTCACTGAGAATGGCTTTTTTCTGTCAACATGGCAAGGTCATTGTCAAATGCTCTCTTTTAGAGTGTTGCAAGTATAAATGCTAACCACTCCGTGAGAATTGCGGTAAGTTTGCATTTTGATTGAGTGGGTTTTCTTTTATATGTGAAACTTATTTTTACACAATCCAGTTGAAAAAATATGATATAAAATAAAATAGCTATTTTGTACAACTTTCAATTTCAAGTCAGCTGTAAGGTATTGTTGCAAGAACATGCTAGTAGATCATAAGGTGGAATAAGAAAGCAGCTACTACAACAGAACATGAGACTTTAATTTTTTTCTTTTATATAATTATTTGAACTGATATTGCTGCTTTTCATGTGCGTACGTTTCAAGGCAAGATTGTCGCTTATGGCATCACCGAGCGGACAGATTTCTAGTGCGTGTGATGGACTAACGAAAGCAGATGAGTTGGAGAATTATGTCGACTTTACGGAAGAAACGTACAAAAAAACTAAAGAGTCTGATTCTAAGATCGTTGGTTTTGAAACAGCTATTAGGAGGCCTTACTTCCATGCGCGTCCTCCTGAATGATTCAGAACTTGAAAATTGGCATAACTATCTCAACTTCATCGAAACAGAAGGTGATTTTAAGTTTTAACAAGGTAAGTCCAAGCTCATTTTGGCGGCTGTTCGGTGAAACATCCTTTTTGTTGTTATAGCTTTTAGTCTTGTTGCTTATAACTATGTGTTCAATATTGCTTTCATTGGACATGGACTTATAGTCAAGTCATATTTGCTGCATTTTATGCTTAATTGGCTAAAGTATTGGATGAAACAACTTTTAAAACGAGGGCCTACTGTTTGATTACTATGAGGCTAAGTATTTCAATTACAAGGTCAGTCAAATTAAGTTTATGAAGAATTTCTCTGTGTTTTCGTGGGGGTTTGAATATGTTAAGTTACCAATTGTTATATTTAAGTTGGAACTGTTAATTGCTTGATTAGAATTTGATTCCTACTAGTTCTCAATGCTAATTTTAATGAATCATTTGACGTCGTTTCTTCTATTAGATTGTTTGATTCTGATGCATGAGCACATTGTTATGTTGTCAATGTGGAAGACATGATGATATTCTTTACATCTTTGCATCAAAATATAAGCATCTAATTTGTATGCATAATATCCCTTGATCACATTCAATCAATTGATTGGATTGGAGATTTGCAAATATTGATTAGAGCACCTAACAATTGAGGAGTCTGTGTTCCCCAATTTTAAGTACTAGGATGACTTGAACCTTTGTGGAGGTGGACACCAAATCAAACAGGCCTGGAATAGAAAATTTAGAAAATAAAATACAAGTTTGGGGTTTAGGTGTCATGGAAAAGATACATTGAGGGACGATACTTTTCTTGATACTAATCATTATATAATACCTCAAAGTTTTCGTGCCATATTCAATCCAACATACTCTCCTGCTATGCTAATTGGTTGTTTTATAGATCCAACTCGGCAGAACAATAGCAAAGCCTCAAAAGTGGGGGATGTTGTAAGTTTCCCCCATTTGAGCTAGGTTTGTTTGTTTGAATTATTTTGTGTTTTATGTTTGGTTTTACTCTTTTTTGGCTCTTGATTTACATCTTTAAGTACTCTTTGGGTTGGAATGATTAAAAAATGACTGAATTACATCTTTAAGTTTTTCACTCTCTCTGCATTGTGATCCTCTTTATTTTCTAATGAATTATGTTGTTGTTTACTTGATAAAAGGAATCCTTTAAGTTGGCAAGGTTGCTTGTACAATGTTATATGTTTTAAGATTTAGATTTGTTGAGGAATTTTAAATACAAGTCTTTAACAAGCTTTTATTTTCTCAGCTTTGGAAAATGGCTATGAGGTGCAGAAAACTGATGAGACAGCAACCAAAAATACTTCAAACACCATCGTTGAGAATGCTGAGCCCGAGGATGCCCAACGGTTATTATGATGCAGTGTTCTCAATCAATCAATGCAAAGCAGAATCCTCCAGTCACAAGTGTCAGTCGTTCTCCTCCTGGAACTGCTGGATGGTACCCAAACAGTGTTACAACCCCTGAAATAATGAAGTCAAATGGAGGTCTACATCATATTCCAAGCACAACGGGCCTTAATCCAAACAATTTGAGCTCGGAGCAGTTTTACCACCCACCACAGTATCAGCCATTCATGTCAAACCAACAGGATACAACTGCAGCTGGCTGGGGAGACGATGCAATGGATGGGAGAAGTCCTGACTGAGTAGCTGAAAACTGAGTGTTTAATTTGCTTCATGGTCATCCACTGAACCAGACTTAAGCCTGGGAATAGTGGGCTTTGAACATCCTTCAGGAAGTGAGAATGCTAGCACTCTTAGTAGTTAGTTACTCTCCTTCCTGTTTTCGAGAGTTATTGTGCACCATGAATGGTCTTGTATTGGTACATTTTTTAGCTATTATTAAAATTTGTTGTCAATAAAATGTATTCCATAATTTTCTGTCTTGATAGCTAGTTACTATCCTTTTCAAGTTTCTAGATTACCTTTTAAACCATGGTAAGAAAAAAAAAACTATTAAACCATACCATAGCGTTTTTAAAACGCTATTGTAAACTAGGTATAGTCTACCATAGTGTTTTAAAAAGCTATTGTATACTATAAATAAGCCACCTTCTATAGCGTTTTAAAAATGCTATGATAACCCCTGTTTCTATTATAGCGTCGGCTGTCATAGCGTTTACTAAACCGCTATGGTATCCTACCATAGCGGTTTTTAAACACTATTGATCAGAATTTTTCTTGTAGTGAACAATGGACTAATTCACACAGATTTGGAATTGTTTTGCAGCCAAATCCAAGCGGTTTGATGCATTTGTAATTTGGTTATATTAAGATGAGACAAGTATAGAGTCTAAATTTGTGGCAGTGAGAAGTTTCAGTCGAGGTGTACATATTCATGAGATTACCTCACAAAATCCCAGTGTCATTGAACAAAATTCCTACACTTTAAAATTTTCTGGAGGGGAAGAAAATGGGAGAAAAGAAAAATCATTTCAAGTGCATTGGGACTTGATTGGTGGTCCAGTATCATCTTTAGTAGGGGAATAATTAGGGGTGCGCACGGTCTGGGATTGAGCCTATCCCGATTCCGGTCCCGGTGTAATGAAACAGGTCTGGAACGGTTTGGGATTGCACATTTTTGGACAGACCCGATTGATCCCGAACCGGTTTGAATGGGACTGTCCGGATCGGGACCATGCCATTCCGAATTGTTGTTGGGCTATTTCTTACACCAAATGTCTTGGACCAGGCCTGACAAACTTCAAACCCAACACAAATTTAGAAAATTTGCTAAGGCCCAGCCCAAGCATATCTGGCCTATATTTTGCCATGGGCCTATATATCTGTTCTAGTGCTTTGTTTGGGTTTGCTAAATATGGGCCTAGATTTGTTTTGAATCGCTACAGTGACTGGGACGAACCGGAACAGTCCGGGACTATATTTGTATAAATTAGTTTCGTCCCGGTTCCGAAATCCGGATAAAATTAGCATAAACCGGTTGATCCTAATCTAAACCGATTTGGGACCATACCGGATCAAGTCGGACGATTCGGCACCCGGAATCTTGCCCACCCATAGGAATAATACGTGAAGACCTTTCGGCTTTGAACAATTGTGTTGGGCTTAAATTGGGCCTGAACATCCCAAAATCTTAATGGGCCGGCGATGGGCCCATAGAACCTCCGTTAACACTAGTATATCGAGATACAAGAGTTCCATTATAAAAAAAAATAATGTTTTTATCTTTGTGGTATAAAGCCAAGACCCCTTTCTTAAAGTACTACCTCACCTTTTGGATAATTCGCACTCGCACCTCGATGTATAATATATATCCATATTCGCACCTCAAGTGTATATGCTTTTCATTTTTTGTGTGGATTTTTCATTTCTGTTTGGCTAGGAATTAGCTTCCCGTTGAATACATGTAATGTGTTATTTTTTTGATAATGCACTTTTTGTTATGTCATTAATATGTTTGAGGTCCTATGGTTTTCTCCTTCACCATAGTCACATTGTCATTTATTTTTTGGGTGATAAGATAGACTGATAGGCAAATATTTGTTTTCACATGGACATGGTTGTGTTCAAATTTTAGTTGTATTAATCCACACTGAGCTATTATTTTGTGATGCAGTATGCTTATACAGGTCCAACCTGAATTTTTGGAGCCAGGGTATGGATATTTATTTGACCTGAAGCTATGTGGGAAGATTTTTAGTAGTATTAAGCACATGATGGGGTTCTGTTTTTACTGGGTCTTATTAATTTCCTTTCCAATTCTTGCGTTGCATGTTTGTGTACTACTTCTCAACACATGGATCCTTTGGATGAAATTTCTGCAGTTAATTGGTTTTCTTCCAGTAGTGTATTGGAACTTGTTTAAGTGCTTTGTTATGCTTACTTTGCAACCACTGTACAAAATATGGATAAGATGATATTTTTCAGATGTGTTACTTTTGTTGTTATATTGAAAATATTTATTTATTATATTGTGTCATGTTCATTTGGTGCCTCATTATTTTGGTAGGATATTTTTTTTTTCCGTTTTCTCTTTTAATCAGCACAATGCATGACATTGTGTTTAGTTGAACTCTTTACCTACACTTCAAACTCCCTCAAACACTTGTTTTTTGTTTATCAGTTGTTATTGTAAATTTTATTTGCTAATGAGGAAAGCATTAATCATTACACCATCTTTTCTTTCGGGACTGATTAGCTATTTTGTTTTGTAGGTATGGCATCCAAATTACAATGGAGTGATTCGATGGATTTGGTTTTGATTAGAACGTTGGTGGATGAGAGTAATACCGGAGGAAAAAAAACAGATAATGGGTGGAAGTCGAGTGCACTAGAGCGCGTGGTGGAAGAAATTAAGAAATCTCACAATATGGTAATTACCCATGATCATGTCAGGTCGAGGTTGAAGACCTTCAAGAAGCAATATTTGGCAGTCCGAGAAGTTCACAAGCAAAGTGGGTTTTGATTCGACTATAGTAGCGGGCTCATCACTGCAGACAACGAAGTCTGGGAAGACTATGTTGCGGAGTTAGAAGAGAATTAGTTTGTTGCAAAAGTAATTGGCTTCTTTGTCTTTAACCCTTTTTATGTGTTTTGATTAGTAATCAAGAAGTTAGAAAGTATGGGTTTTGTTTAATTGGTGATTGGGAGTGTGTTGTTTAGTAATTGGTCTTTGTCTTCCCTTTTTATTGTTTAATTGACAACAAAAGTCTAACTTGTTATGTTTATGCAGTAAACATACTTTCATTTTGAAAATTTTAGTCAAAATATATATTGCTAATTTTTTTTACTAGAATTTTGAATACCAGTATTGAACTTTGTTTTCTCATCGAAATATTTAAGCAGATATTGGGTTTAAAATTACACTGTAACTTTTAATTTACTGTAAACCATCAAATGGTCTCTCCCTAAACTCCAAAAATGCCTAAACCAACAAAAATATGTAACTTTTAGGGTGTGTTTGGTTGCATGAAATCTTAAGATGAGAATTGGAATCTCATTCCATAACATCCCATGTCATGGCATCCCATGCCATGGACTTGACCAACTTTGATGTTTGGTTGTCTATGGGAATTGGATTCCAATAGGTATTGTGAGTGTTTGGTTGCCTAAAACTAATCATGGGATTTTTTTTTTTTAAAGTTATGGAGATCCCACAATTCTACTATATACAAACTAGAATATGGTTTTGATTTTGCTTACTGCAAAACATCCTTACAATATAATTTTGAATCTAATGTCCGCTTAATTCAATTAATGAGAAGGCAAAGTTCAATACCAGTCTTTAGAATTCTAGTAAAAGAACATTAGCAATATATATTTTGACTAAAATTTCCAAAATGAAAGCATGTTTACTGCATAAACATAACAAGTTAGATTTTTGTTGTCAATTAAACAATAAAAAGGGTTAAAGACGAAGACCAATTACTCAACCACATACTCCCGCCAATTAAACAAAACTCAGACTTCCTAACTCCTTGATTACTAATCAAAACACATAAAAAGGGTGGAAGACAAAGACGCCAACTACTTCTGCTCCAAACTAATTCTCCTCCAACTCTGCAAAAACCCAACCCTCCATTGTTTCTTTGGTTAATCCTAAAAAAAAGTGCCAAGCTCTACGTTCCCATTGAACTTCTTCATGATTTTCAAAATTTAACATTGGGTAAGTCCAGTAACTGCCCTTACAGCCTTCTCAACTTCTTGCCAAGGGAAGGTTTCCAATCATATAGGCATATCATTCGCTTGCTCAAATGCCTTGCATATACTCGACATGGCCTTAGCAAACTCGGGATCATCGTTGTCACACGTTCGCTCACGTTTGCGAGACGATGTAGTAGAACCTCAGGCAACATCTTCACTGTCTCCATTGTCTGTATGCACACTTTTACTTGCTTCGACCACGGGTTCGTTGTCATCATCACGACCTGATATACAACGGTCGCCAGTTGCTTGATCATTTCCTATGATAATTGCAAAGTCATCATAGTGTGGAAAGATTTTGCTACGAACTTCGTTTGCTTCCTTGTGTACCTAAACAATGTTAAGAAATATAATTGAGAAAACAATCTAATTTAACAAAATAAAGATTAGAAGTAAGAGAAAATTAAAAGTAATTGTGGGAAAATAAAAATGATCAAATAAAAAAAAAATGTAAAAGGCTTGTATGGGGTTGTGTGTGCATAGAAATATATGAATCAAGGACATGGATACTAGGAATATATGAATCAAGGACATAGTAAAATACTTGATGGAGCAGTAGATTTCAAGAGAATGAAATCATTCATTTAACACACACCCACCTTTCTTCCTCATGCCTCTTCACACCAACACATACAAACTTCTTGAACATTCATCATCTGATCAGATCATAATCACCACCATACACCACCAACCCCATGAAAGAAAAAAAATAATAGTAATAAAAAATTCAAGCCAAGTGCACACTGACAAAAGTGTTGCATTTGTCAACTGAATAACACTTTCATTAGATGTCCATGAATTTTGAATGTCTCTTGTGTGCACCTATCAACTCCATATAAAAAAAATAACTGGAATATATTTAGATAATATCCCCACTGATACCTCACTAATACTTACCATTTGTCAAATGAATAAAACTCTCACAAGATGTCCATGAATTTTGAATCTCTTGTGTGCACCATCGACTCCATATAAAAAATAACTGACTTGAATATTTTCTGACAATATCCCCACTGATAGTCTACCTCACACCAACACATACGACTTGCACATTTTTAAAACATTAGGACATGGTCAAGAGTAGATGAGGCCATACTATTCCTCGCATTTCCGCCGGGTTAAGAGCACTTAACAGCATTCAAATACAACTATTAACAAAAGATCTGTCTTAGCTTTTCAACCCCCCTCCCCATAGGATTGGCTTAGCTTAGATTAGATTAACAAAAGATCTGTCTTAACAAAAGATTAGATTAGCTTTTCAGCATTCAAATAAACCTACAACTTCCCCATAGGCCTACTCCCCCAGGGGGTCACAGGGTATGAGTTAGACCCAGAATAGGCAAGTTTGCAGCTTATTTGAATGGTACTTGTAGCTTCAGTATTTCAGGATACCAACTAATGCAAATACAAAACAAACAATAATAACATGAGCATATCCTACAGAAAGCATACAAAAAGAAAACACACACACAAAACTTCCTACCAAAAACATGAGACAAATCAACATACAGAACACTGGGTGAAGGTAAAAATAGAACACCAAATCAAGCATGCATGGTGAACTTCCACACACAACGATCAAATGAATATCGGATCAAGTTCATTCACAACAAGTATCCTAATGTAAGACACTAGCACTTGAATCAACCATGGATTTAATTGCATTTCCAGTTAACTAAAACCAATGTTTAGTACTTTAATTACGTTGCTAACAAAAACTAAAGTTCAATTATGTTTGGGTTCTTATTATGCCCTTTTTATTTTCTTCTTGTTTCAACTTATAACATTCAGAGCTCTGCCACTCTGCTAGTCTGGGTTTTACAGAAGTTTCTAATGAAAACAATTTGGCCAAATCATCCATGATCAAAATCCCTTTTTGGCAATTTCTTTGCAGGGAAACTGAATGAAGTTGAGATGACTTATTTGCATAACATGTCAATATCTAGTGTAGCCCCTCGATACATATTGTCTGGTTTGAAAGAGATGTTCCCAATCAATGTGTCATATTTGAAGGCTGTTTACAATGTCATTCAGTAGTTAAAAACACTCCAACTAAAAAGCATGACAGCTTTGCAGGCCACAATGCACTTCTTGAGCGAGAATGGTTATTTTGAGTGGCGTATAGTAGCTGATCAAAATAGAATCACAAATATTTTCTGGTGTAATCCCGAGTCAACTCTACTGGCTAAGTATTTCCCAATGGTGATACTTATGGACTGCACCTACAAAACCAATCACGACAAGATGTCACTATTTGAGGTTGTAGGTGTGACATCAACCGATATGACTTTCAATGTTGATTGTTGTTTTATGTCATCTAAAACTGAACAGTCATACACTTTATAAAAGCTATTGGGAGTGTTTGAACAAGACAACTTGCTGAAGGTGTTTGTGATTGACAAAGATCTTGGGTTGATCAAAGTCATTGAGTGAGTCTTTCCAGAAGCAAAGAGGTTGTTTTGTAGGTGGCACATCAATAAAAATGTGAAAAATAATTGCAAAAAAGAACTTGAGGATAATGAATGATGGAACGATTTTAATGAATCTTTCTCGGACTTGTATAGATCAACTACATAGCAAGAATGGAACAAGGGCATTATTGAGTTAGAGAAAAGATGGGCATCACATCCGAAGTGTTTGGACTATTTACGGACTGTCATGTATCTGCACAAGGAGTTCCTTGTGAATGCATGGATCGATAATTTCATGCATTTTGGCCAATGGAAAACTGGTCGCGATGAAGGCACACACTCTAGGTTGAAGAAAATGTTGAAGAATTCCCAATGAACATTTTCATAATGTATGGACGAAGATGCATGAGATGATCCAAGTCCAACTTATAGAGATTGAAGCGTCCATTTGAAAAACTCTCAGGCAGGTCAAGAAAGAGCATAGTGTTCCATTATTTGAAAAACTTTATGGGTTTGTGTCTCATGAGGCTCTTGACTTGTATGCTATCTAAAATTGGTAGGTCTGATGCTAAATTTGTGAGTGTCGACCTAGTCAAATGTCAATGTGTGCTAAGAACCTCTCACGGGTTGCCTTGTTCTCATGAAATGACCTAATAATTTATTCCTAATGGTCAACTTCCACTATCTATGTTACACAAGCACTGGATGCAACTTAGCAAAACACATCTTCCTGCAACTGCGGAAGTGACTATAGATCCAGTGGTAGACACTGTTAAGCAAAAGTTCTTAGAATCTACTCCTGATTAATAGTTCGTGTTGAAGCTGGAAGCTGCTAGAATTGAATTGCCTTGACCAACTGAACTTGTAAAGGGCAAAGGGAAACCTAAAAAGAAGAAATTGTATAAGCATGAGAAGTCCACTAAAAAGACCCTTTTGGTCATGAGTACACGAAGACACAAGAGGAGCTTAAAAGTGTTTCTAAGCCAAAAGAGAAGACGTTGAAGTGAAAAACTACGTTTATGAAGCAAATTCCTTGGTGGATTCAAGATTATGTTGAGGACATTCAGAAGCAAATTCCACCACTGTCTCAGACAATATCGACTTGGCTTTCTCGCATATTTCCAGAAGCAGTATCATGGAAGACTTCGCTCAATGGCCAACTGCAGATAGGTGAGGTGATGGTTAAGAAGTACAATAGCAAATAAAATGTCATAAGAAGTCGTTCTACTAGATGATTGAACCACATTTTGTAACTTTTTACACATGTTGTAAATGATATGTATAGATACAATAATCAAATTGTAAGAGAAATCATTTTTTTGTAGTATTGACTTGTATCTTTTTTATCATTAAATATAAACATTTCATGAAGATTTGTATTGGCTTTGCATTTTATGGATGTTTTTATAACATCATAATGGCTAAAATAAACTTATATTAACTTAAACATGAACAAAACATTCAGACTGCAAAATTAAAGTCGAAATCGAAAAAAAAATTGACAATAGAAAAATCAGAATGCGGTAAAAAATTTGCAGACTGCAAACACACGAGCCGCTGCGAGTATGACAATCAGTCACAGTGACCACTGCGAATACAGTAAACACAATCACAGAATAAATTGAATTGGCCAGAAAAACTAATCAACAGTAAACGTAGCGGATGGTGCAACCAGAAATTTTAAAATCACAGCAGCTACTGCGATGTAAACACTACAAAATTTTTTTAAGCGGCGTTTTCGAAAGCGCCGGTAAAGCTATAAATGTGTCGGTTTAGAGCATTAACGACATTTGCAGAAGTGCCGGCAAAGGTATGTGCCGCCAAAAGATTAACGAAGCACCGATTAAAAGTGACCTGTTACGACGCTTTGCAAGCGCCGCAAAAGCTTATAGTAGCGCCGCTAAATAAATGGATATTACATTTCCTCTTGGCTGGAAACGCCGTATTTATAACTTTTAAAGCGCCGGTTATGTAAAAACCAATATTTTACAATCTTTTAATGGCGCTTTAGAAGCGCCGCAAACGATGTTTTGCGACGCTTTTAAAGCCCCGGTTGTCTTAATAAATCTGTAAAAAAAAAAAAACCTACATTTTAATGGTGCTCTGAAAGCGCCGGTTATGTTAACATACTGGAAAAAAATCAATAAAAATAAAAATAAAAACCTGTCATTGGGATGGAAAAAACAAACAGTAAATTTTCTAATTTCATATCATCTACTAAAACCTCCTTCAATAACAAATAAACTAAGCACACTATAATTTTCTATGGTAACAACCATATATTAAGACCTGCAACATAGGCAGTGCATCCTTATACATACTGTACTAAGTTATTTAGACCTGCAATATAGGCAGTGCGAGTCCGTGCTGATCTAAATTTTCCTTAATGCATGCATTTCAGCTGCTCTAAGTCCTGCTTCCAGATCCTGGAATTCATGTTTCATCACTGAATACCCCTTTGAGGCGCCCGCACATGCAGCCACCACTTCTCCTCTCTCTTTTCTTATAATTGCTCCATATCTTCCTTGCACACCTCTTAAAGAACCATCAGAATTAACCTTGTGCCAGCCTACTGGTGGTTTAGACCATTTGCATTTAATAGGCTTGTTATGACATAAACTGGGTCTACTCTCCATCTGTTAAACAGCTCCCTGTTACGTGCACTATGTTCTACTTTATAATTCATTCTTGCAGCCTTAATCCGCACATCCTCATATATACACTGAATTAATTGAGGTCCAGAATCTTTTATTCTCATATATACACCTAATTTGAACAAGTACAAAAAATATCATTTGTATTTTAACTCAAACAACTTTTGAGGTTGCATATAATTGAATAAATATATAGATTACCTCTATGAAATGTTGCCAAACTCAGTTGGACTCAAATTGGTTCTGCTGCAGATAATGTCTCCATACCTGCCATCAACAATCTCATCAAAGCATAATAGGATAAGATCCAGGCTCTCAAGTGCCTCCCTTTTGTCGACATTGGAAGAACACAATCTTTGGAGAGTTGCTCAATCTGTACAAGAAGAACCCCAATCTTTGGAGAGTGAGCTTCCATATAAATCATAGTGGTTCCATATAAGATAAGAACCATAAAATCAGCAAAACACACAACAACTTTAAAATTGCCTTAAGAGCTCTTTCAGGTTAGTCTCCACCTCACCCAACCGCTTTCCAAGTATTCTTTGGAAGTCTGTCATAAGCACAATACAATTAATTGTCTATCATATTTGGAATTAAAGTGATAAACATGACAGAATTCAGAAGAAATAGCTAAACATAATGCTGTTCAAACCTATGAATCCATTCATCCCCTAATACACGAGTAAGTTTCTAGTAATAAATTGGCTCAATAGGTGCAATCTTATGGGTGCATCACAATTTTCTTTCACAGAATGTGTGTCGTCATGAAATACAGAGCGTGTTGTCCAGTGTATTGCAGCACCGAAAAAAACTGGACACAGCAGCTCCAATTCTCGGCAGACCAGCCCTGCAAGTTAATGTCAAAACCCTGCATATTAACATCAAAACGACACACGAGAACATAACACAAGCTTGATCAATCTCTACTACAACACCACACACAAAAACAGTGCATATACATATCTAAGTCCATGGTAAGTGTTTTGCACAATAACTACCTTGCAGAATAGACCCAGCAACTTCAACTTTACAAAGAATAGTATCACACAATACTAATAACTTGATAAGTTATTTGCACCAAGAACTACCTTGCAGATTCAAAAAAATACAGAATACTACCAAAAGAAAAGAAAAAAATTTAACTGAATATTTCATTATAAACATTATATTCAAGTTTGTGATCCTGATTATACAATTTGACAAAATCATATGCTATGCTGATGTAACTGAGAATATTCCTATAAAAAAAAAATAAACTAATAGCAACAATAGAAATTAAACCCAAAAAAACTACATACCAACTGCAATACAAGGGGCTTCTCGATTCTGGAGTAATCTGCCAGTGAATCCCACCATCCCTCCTCTTCTATAATTGATTCACGACCACCTCCATCTTTTCTATCAAGGATCCATTCCAAATGGGCTCCAGAAACCAGTAGAAACTCAATAACCATCTTGATTATACTTGTGCAATGTTAATGTTAGTTCACACTCTCCCTTCTTTCCATGGTGCGATAGGGAACCTCCAGGCTAATTCGTGCCAAATGCAAATTCTCCCACTTAAATGGGGCAACACGGCCAATGTCTGGGGACCTCGAAGGAATAGACACACACAGACACAGACAGCTGCTATTGCAAGCATAGAATGCACATAAGGCCGGTGAAGCAATCCTCCTCGAGCTCCTGGCATCCGTCTATAACAAAGTCTAGCCATCACAACTGCACACCTAGTACAAGAACCCCGTCCTTGCAACAACTGAGAACTTGACTTGACAGCCTCCTCTGCTTGTACTGAAGATCGGTCCAGTGATATGCCAATTCCCCAACTAAAATAGAAAACTTGACGTTCTTTCTGTCAGCAAGCTTCTGTCCCACCAGCTTGTTATACCAATGATTTCCTCGTAAAGGCATATCCATAAGGAGATTGACCATTTGCATCTTTCATTGAAATTCCAACTGCTCAAACCAATCTGCAAAACAAAACAAGAAATAAGAAAGAAATGAAAAAAGATCAAATTAATCAAGTCAAAAGCCGAAAACAATCTATATCGTCCATCTTTCAATAATAATAATCAAAATTATAGTAAATCATTATATATATTATACATGGATTGTTTTGGTCTTGTTTTATATCATGTCTTCTTTCAGAAATGTTTAGTTGCTTACCTCTTGAGGATCATTTGTCAAGGCATCCACCATCTGCTCAGAACAAGACTGCAAGCAGCTAGATGAAGGGCATGATGCCGCCCAGGCCCTTTTTACTAGGGTTTGAAAAGGTATGTCTTGGAGGAACCAGTTTTAACAAACCAATGAATATTGGATGAGCAAGTTGACCATGTCGACACTCTTCCTCTTCACAGCACAGTGTAAGAGGTGAAACTCGTCGAGGACATCCAAAGATTCCCTTGATAAACCTTCCCCTTCTGAATTAATTTTCACAGATATATCTAAGAGGCTTTTAACTAGAGCACACCAGTCCCTCTCGACTGAAAAAGTTAGAAGGAATCTGAACCGGGTCAGGGAAAATTTGGGAGCAGCTTCACCGTAAGAATTGTTTCTTTTGGAAAAGCCGTCCAAGTTCGTTTAGGAAGTGGATGACCTCTTCTCTTGACTTGGGCATCCCAAAACTTGGTCACCGACTTTCGCATTATATTCTATAACTCTGATTCAAGAGCCTCAGTTTCACCACATATGGTAGCATCAGCAATTATAACAGGAAAGCTGTTTCCTCGAAGACCATTCTCTACCTGACCATACAGTTTTTAATAGTCAACCACCACATATAACTGGGTTTAAAGTTTGTACAATGTATTGTAGAAAAAAGATACTACCTCCACAAAGCAGCGACCAAGAAGACAAGGAGATTTGCTAGGAAAACAAAAACTTGCCACACTTGGGCTATCATATACATGTCCTGCAGATCCTGTAACTTTTTTTCGTAATGTACTTTCCCATATATGTGCAATGAAATCTGGATGGAATTCAAAGCTTAATGTAAACAATAAACAGATATTGTCAATGGGCTTCAGTAGCTCCAATGAAAATATGCATTGCACTTACTTGGTGCCTGGTAAAGTAAGATTTCGATCCTCTCAAAGCAAGAGAAGTTTCTTGCTCAGTTATCTACAGCCAAAGGAGATACACCAAATTAACTCTGGTGCCATCCATGCTCTCCATGACTCGCAAACACGGATCTTTCCTGATATTCAATTAGAAGCATCAGAAATTTACACAAGAACGTTGAAACTAACGGCTGCTTACAACCACTCGCTCCGATTTGAACTCCGACTTCTGGCATTCACTATGCTATAACTTTTCACACTAGGCACTAGTAATATTGAAGTACACAGCGACAAACAAATAAATGAATCATCATTAAATAAAAGCTGCACATGGAGGATAACAACAAATAATCACCATTTTTATGGGATGCTAGCTGTTGGTCAATGTGGAACCAAAAACCTTCCATTTCTTCCAAAAAATTTGAATCTGAATCCTCTACAAGCAACTTGACACGCTGATAGAAATCTTCTTGGAGCTGGATTCCACATAAACAACTAACCAAAAATAAATAAATAATAAAGGTTACAACCAAAATGGCTTATCCATGTCTAAGCATTGCTTTACTCACTTGTGCCCATGCGATTAGAGGCATTGCTATATAAATTGATAAAACAACACAACCGGGGCGAATGTAACTTTCCATTTCTGATGGGCTGTGAGAAAGCCAATTGAGGATCCTGAAAGAATATGAACATGCATAGGATTTCAATAAAGGTTAAACTAAGCCATAGATCCAAACTAGAGAAAGCAATGTTATTTACCTGGGTCCTCAGTGTAGCAGGGAGATTATTAGGATCCGTATCGAAAAGTTTGAAGATAATACGTCCAGTGCGATCCTGCAAAGCAGAGGGTTAAAATGCAGTCACTTGAACCCCCTCTTACCAGGATGGGAATCAGGAAGAATGAAAACAGAATAAAAGCAAAGTACAATATGCAATGAATTAATTACCTGAACATCGGAATTTGAGCTTGAGGGAGAGTGATCTGACCCAGATGAGGAAGTGTACCCTGCTTAGCATGTTACACTTTGAACTACTCTATTAGCCTTTTATTTGATCTAGAGTTCTAAAGATGAGCTCCAACCACCTTTAGGAACACTTGTCTCAACCATCCCATTATCCTCGCCACTCACAGACAAACTCTCCATGTTTCCTAAACTCTGCAGGCTGAATAGGGAACAGTCTTTGCACAACTGGGGTGAAGATGAAGGAAACCTCTCTTCCCAATTTGATCGTTGGTGTCTGAGAACTTCTTAAAGCAATTTAACCACTATTCAATAAATATTTATGCCAATTCTCACTGGCACAAATCCTGATATTTTGCACAGGCTTCAAAGGTCACTAACAATACAGTCCTAAAGACATGAACCAAAAGTGCAAGCATAACTTGAAAAGTAATTCTTCAAAATCATATCCATGACAGAAGCTCACAGTAATATGCCTTAAAATTTTTATTTTCGAGCTCTGCTGAATAGCAAAATAATCGCTGCGGTTCAAACTCGGTGGTACCAAAAGTTAAATTATCTACACAATGATTTCTCTTTAATCAAATATGATATTAAAAACGTGGTACACAACACCTTAAGCATGGCACTTCTTAGAATTTTTAATTTTTTTTAATTGCCATGGTATCCTCTTTAGCATAAACAGTCAAAAACAGGTTTGGGGACTCCCAATTCAGATACAGTGACTCTAGAAAATGGAAAGAAGGTAACCTGAGCATCATATGATAATCATCGTTGTTCTTGCGGGTTACAAATTCTTCTAAGATGAGTGTTTGACGGAAGGTATCAACTGCTTGCACTCCCCTGCATCACGCACATCCTCAATGGAAACAGATATGACTCTACTGTTTCTCCTACTCCTTTTCAATGAATTTCTTAACTTTGTAGATGCTATAATTGTTTCTTTTTCAGTGATCCCATCCTTGTTCTCCTTTCATCCTCAGAGTTTTCAACATCTGATCTTTCGAGACCTACCAGTATCAAATATACAAAACTGAGACAACTCAAAGCATATAGTATGTTGAATTGTGGAATTTGAAACCAAATTAATAAGAAAGCACTAAACAACCTATCTACACTTAAAATGATAGAAGTGAAGACTAAAAACATGAGCCTGTTTTTGATGAATTATCATGAAGCGCATAGTACACATGAAAAGGAAACTGTTACCTGCGCATACAAGCACCCTGACCACAAACCAGCACGTAACAGAGCAGCAACAGCACGCAACAACAATTCAGTACTCTGTCCAGCACAATGCACTGCATTTACTGAATAACTGTTATGATATCCTTATAAATAAGTTACTATTATTATTTATTTATGTATTTATTTTATTGAGCAAATGATATTATAATGAACAACTGTTATGATAGTAAGTGATTACAAATCATTTTCCCCAATAAATTACACCATTTTAGATTGCTAATACAATTACAATAATTGTTATCTCATGTAATAGGTGTTCCAAAGTTCGTCAGAAGGCAATTTTGAACTAATTCTTCACAGAGCAACCATCTGCGGCTCCTCCACAGAGCCCTCCTACAGAGGACTCAACCCCAATGCCTTTATCCCCCAGTCAAACTGTACCCCACGAACCAGGCCGAAAACATAGTGCAAAGGAGGGAATAACAATGGGAATGTTGACACCAGTATATACATACTGGTCTAGTATAACAATGGGAATAAGCGAGGGCAAAAATGATGACTCATATATGCTAGTAGGACTCAGGAATGATGACATGAACACTGTTGAGCCGATAATCAATTGCATTCTTCTACAAATTACTTTTTTTTGAAGCCCACTGATTAGAAATTGAAAATAAATTAAAAAACACAGATTGTAGGCATCATGTTAGTTATAGAAGTCAATTAGACCACAGATTTTCATGAACCTCGTTAGATATAATGTAGTGAATGTTGTCACAGGATCAGAGTGGAGAGCAACACAGCAGGAGACTTTTTTCTTGCAATATATGACATGTTGCCAATGTTGGTGGAAGGAATTTTTCCAAATATATGTAACTAATAAGGATAATTTCATTGGAGATTGCGATGGAACTTTTTACCTTTCTAGAAGCCGAAGCGTTTTAGCAGGTTTTGCCCAGTAATAACTTGAAAGAGGAAGTTCAGTATCAGCTCCAGATGACCTGAAAGCAGAAGTCTTACATCCCTTCTCACCTAATAAATAGAAATATTTCATTAGAAATACCTATTGTACAAAAAAAAATTTAATAAATAAGTTAAATTTCAAATAGATGCACCACTAAAAAAACAGTTTTTACAAAAAAAAAAAAAAAATCAACCTTCAATAGATACTGGAAATACAAGCAACGTCGATGCTGGTTCTTGCCTTTGTAGACAATCTTATCAAGAATGCCCGATTCCACTTGGAGCTGATGAATGAGAGATTTCAACCTCTCCTCAAGATTAGGACTTTCTGAAGCCATGAATAAAGCTACCAAGCAAAACAAATAAAAACACAGTTTAGTTTGAGGAAGAGAATTGAGTGTGGCATTTCTTCAAACGCGTAGACTGCGCTCAAACCTGGAATCTGAAACTTTTGTGCGTCTCAAACCCTCAATCGAATTCAAAGCAAAAAGCAACAATTTTTTGTGCGTCTCAAACCCTGGAATCTGGAACTTTTGTGCGTCTCAAACCCTCAATCCCTGTAAGGAAGGGAGATGTGAGATGATAAACGAAGGAGGGAAAGGAAGGTGAATGGAGAAGAGTGGTCAGAAACAGAGATGAGAGCGAAGGAGGGAAGAGGGAACGAGCGAAGTCCCGAAGGACTGGAAGCGGCGAAGGAGAGGGAAGGAGGAAGAAGGTGAGTCCGCGAAACAGCGCGGGGGTATAAATAGGTATACTCTAATCCGGCGTTTCTTACATATAATACGCGCTTTATAAACACAATTTCATTTCCATGGGCAGGATTGGGGCGCGGGTTTTTGTTTCACTCTTTACCGGCGCTTCTTAACCAAACGCCGGTATTGGGAGCTCTTACCGGCGTTTAACAAACTAAAGTGCCGGTATTTGGAGATCTTTACCTGCGCTTTGTATATCTAATACGGCGTTTTTAAAAAAATTTAATTTCAATCTTCACCCGCGCTTAAAAAATGAAACATGTACCGGCGATTCAAACAAAGCGCTGATCTTGTATGATCTTTACCGGCGCTTTATTGTATAAACGCTGTATTGCTTAAGACTTAATTTTTCACCCTGGCGGTAAACGATCGCGGGGTTTTTCCTGTACTGGCTCTTTTATTGAAACGCCGTCGTAAAAGTGTCGTTTTAGACTTCGTTTTTTTGTAGTTCTAATTTCGGCATTTTTAAATCTCTAATACGGCGTTGTTAAAAAAAATTTATTTTTAATTATCGGGATTGATTCGCGGGTTTTTCCGCTCTTGCCCGGCCTTCTACAATAAACGTAGGTATTGTTAGATATTTACCAGCGCTTTTTACATATAAAGCGGCGCGGCGTTTCAAAAAACACAATTTTATTTTAAATAGTATGGCGGGGTTTTTTTTATCTTTACCGGCACTTTAGAGAAGCAATTCCGGTATTGTTATCCTTTTTCCGACATTGTATAAGAAAAAACGCCGGTATTGATTACTCTTACCGGCGCTTGTAACATCTAAAGCGGGATTTAGAAAACATAATTTTATTTTCATCAACAGGATGGGTTGGAGTAGGGGTGGGCACAGGATGGGATGGGACGAGATAAACTCATCCCTATCTCATCCCTTTCATACGAGATTGAGACGGGACAGAATGGGAAAACCTCATCCCGACCTTGTCCCATCCCAAACGGGTCCGGGACGAGACGAGAACAACGTGCTCTGATTATATGCATTTCATTTTCTTTAATCAATCTCATAATTTGGTTGTTTGCACTCATCTGTGTTAGACTTCAAAGCATTCCACACCTGCAAATTGCTTGTTATTGAAGAAGAAACTCATATGCATCCAGCAGTGCATTTCAATCTCAAACAATATATTTACTAAGTATAGAAGAACAAGTTTAAACAAACATAATGTACACAACACAAAAATAACACTCAGTTTTACCCTTGCATAGGTATCTAAGCTACCAATGACAAAACCGTTCCACTAGCATTATATGCACAACACAATATTTGGTGGCTTGATGGATCAGTACTAGTGAGGGAACAGTGCTAGTTGAGAGCGGTGGTGCTAGTTGAGGGACCATTTCTCTTCCCTGAAGTTAATTCCAAGTTAAGATTTCAGTTACCAAATTCCAAAAACCCCAAGCCAACCAACCCAAAACACACTATGTAACTTGAAACAAACCAGTGATAGCATCTGAAGGCTTTGAATGTAAATACGAGGGCGTCATTGGTATTCCTAATATCCCAGATACGACATGTTCCATCATCTGATGATCTAGTAGGAAGGTAATAGAAGAAAATCAGATACAAATTTAACTTCGAGAGAGTTTTAATATTCATGTAATAACTATGTAATAGCTAACTGCAAAAAATATGCTACCAAACCGCATTGCAGGTATTTCTAAATGTTTAAATGGCAGAAAGTTGAGGGACGTATTCTAGAAATACTCATTAAGACCAAAGTGAAAATTAGCTCGGGACGGGACAGGATTGCAGGATTGAAATCTCATCCCATCCCATCCCATTCTAGATCGGGACGGGATTGAATTATTCAATCCCATTAAGACCCGAAAATTCGAGACAGGACGAGATCGGGATCACGGGATGGGATGCCCACCCCTAGGTTGGAGGGTTTTTTTTATCTTCCCCCGGCGCATTCAAAAATATAGCGCCGGTATTGGTTACTCTTTGCCGGCGCTTTGAAAAAAAAATGTCGGTATTGGTTACTCTTTACCGGCGTTTTTCGTAACATGCCGGTATTGGTTCGATCGTTACCGGGCTTATTTACACCAACATACGGCGTTTCACAAAAAATACAATTTATGTGACGGGGTTTTCATCTTTACCGGTGCTTTCAGCAAATCAACGCCGGTTTTAGAGTCATTGTCCCGGCGCTTCTTAAGTAAACGCCGGTTTAGGGTCATTGTTTCCGGCACTTCATTCATAACAGCCGAGATTTCTTGAGACTCATTTATTTCCGGCGCTCGGTATCGTAAACGCCGTAATGATAATGTTTTACCGGCGCTTCGTTGAAACGTCGCCGTGAAAAGTGCCGTTTTAGACCGCGTTTTTTGTAGTGAAAGATTCACGTTCGCAGCTTTCGCTACATTTGGACAGAAATCAGACTCTGTCAAATTTTGGGATTTTTTGAATTTACCATTATTTTAATTTTTTTCATTCCTATGGGTTTGATACATTAATTGGCATATTTGATTTATTACAAGAATTAAAAAAAAACAGCTAAAAAGATTGAAATTCAAAAATCAAAAATTTGGACAGAGTCTGATTTCTATCCAAACACAACTTCCGCTACTAAATGGGATACACATATTCACAGCTTCTGCTACCATTGGACAGAAATCAGACTCTGTCCAAATTTTTGATTTTTTGAATTTGAATTTGTTTTTAATTTTTTGAATCCGATGGGTTGATACAGTATTGGCATATTTGACTTATTACAAAACCTCACTTTTGACCTTCTCAAGTTGGGGTGTTCCAATTGGGGCTTTGCAATAAATCAAATATGCCAATATTGTATCAAACCCATAGGAAATGAAAAAAATAAAAATAAAAGGTCAAATTAAAAAAAAAATCGCAAAATTGACAGAGTCTGATTTCTGTCTAAACGCAGAGGAAGCTGCGAGTGGGATAAAAATATTCGCAACTTCCGCTGCCTTTTGACAAAAATAACACTCTGTTCAAATTAATGATTTTTTGAATTTGAATTTTTTTTTTTTCAATTCCTATGGGTTTGATACAGTATTTGCATATTTGATTTATTTCAAAATTTCATTTTTTATATTCTCAAGTTGGGGTGGTCCAAATTGGGGTTTTGTAATAAATAAAATATGTCAATACTGTATCAAACACAACATCGGAGATTGTAAATGTTCTTGGAATTCAAGAACCGCTGCCACAGCCGATAGTTGATGAAATTTCAGGGTCCAAAAAATCCGAAGCCATGATAAATGTCAATATTTGCTCGGAACTTCCCATTGTGGCACAGCCGCAAGACGTTTCTGGCGGGGATCAGTTGGTGCACTCTGGATCAGAGACAGTAGCTGACTTGGATCAGTCATTGCGCACCTCAGTGCAACCTGGATCAGGTCCAGCAGGAGCTCCAGGTATGGGTTCACCACAGTTTGCTCACGACGTCCCTGCAAATCCCGCACGTCCAAGGCTGGCACCTGCTCACAGTCCCACCCAGCCCACAGTGCAGTGCTCTCCTCGGGTCCAGTCAGATCACGAATCCTTCGCTGATACAATGCCAGGTTTTGTTGCTGTGGGTGACTCTGCGCATTTGCCCGTCCACTCCGGGACACAGTCCATTGTTCATGGCGAGACACAAGAAGTAGGGGCAGGATTGGGGCAGTCAACAGTGCTAGACCGTTTGACAGAGGTCCTGGCCAAGCGAGCCTTACCCGAGGTTTCTGGTAACCTTTTAATGCTCGGTGCAGCAAGGAATGACAAGGATGGGGGTGAGTTGTATGATGTTTCCGTCCAGCTGTTTAAGGAGAGCCGTGTGTTGCGACAAAAAAAAATTCAGTGACCACTAATACACTTGATACATTACACCAAAAGGGCTATTTAGCTACGCCGAGCTGCCCACGGTTTTAAACCGTTGGTGTATTTGCCACGGCAAAAACCGTAGCTATAAGTACCAACGACTTAAAACCGTGGGTACAAACAACCTGGCCACGGTTTACAACCGTTGGGATAGTTGGCACGGCTAAAAACCGTAGCTAATGTTAGCCACGGCTCCAGACCGTGGGAATTTTTCGCAACGGCTCAAAACCGTTGCAACAAAAAAATTTAGCAACGGTTCTAAACCGTGGCTACATTTAGCAACGGCTTAAAACCGTTGCAACAAACAAATTTAGCAACGGTTATGAACCGTGGCTAGATCTAGCAACGGCTCAAAACCGTAGCAAAAAAAAAATTTAGCAACGGTTCTGAACCGTTGCTAGAGCTAGCAACGGCTCAAAACCGTTGCAAAAAAAAAATTTAGCAACGGTTTTAACCCCGTGGCTAGCTCTAGCAACGGCTCAAAACCGGGGCTACATGAAAAGCTAGAAAAAAAAATTAGGGCGCCTATTTTTTGGCGTAGACCCTTCCTCTTTCGGACTTCAACTAATTTCACAAAATCGAAGCTCCCTCCCATCGACCTGAGGCTTCCCTCCCATTTCGCTTCCAAATACCTGCGTATAGCGGCCCTACCCTCGAACTCGACTTCCCCTGCTGCCTCTCCCTTCCCCTACTGCTCCACACCTCAGACGTCCCTCCCTCCCCTCCTTCCCGTGCTCCCTCGACTTCCCTGCTCCTCCATTCGACGTCAATGACTTCCCTCGACTCTCAAAATCAGATTCAGCCACTGCATTATATAATAGGCTACTCTTCTCTCCATCACTCATCCTTTATTATTATGCATGAAATTAGGGTTCCATCATGTGGGTTGTGTTTTATTTAATGATGAAATTAGGGCGTTCGAGTGATTATTATTTTTTTTACAGATGAGCATTCTGTTCGGAATAATTAAGTATTCTTGTTAAACCCCCTCAATTGCTGCAATACAAAGCTTTCCAACTGTGTTTTGATGGGTATTTTGTTGCTTCCAGAATTCTTTTATTGTTTTCAATTGTTATAGTGATTAATGAACTGAATATATGGTTGGCCACAAGAGTCCTGACTGCATAATTTATTTGAGCAAGTGAGCATGATCATCGCATTATCTTTGTTCAGTACTTTGAGACCTGCAAGCGATCTATTTGAGATATAATTGTATCCCCGTCATTGACATTTATCTGAACCACAATAGCAATTTTTGCTATAGAAGTGGATGTCATTTTGATTTTTTTACAAGCTGTATTGATCCATCATCTAGGAGATTTATAGCATCTTGACAGAAACATGCTGCAGTCTTCAAAATTAACAGCATTGACTTGATTGAATGGTGAAAATATTGAACTGTAAGTGCATGTTCACAACAAGTGCCCTGTGTGTGAGGTAACCCACCAGTATCTACCGTTGAAGGGATAAACTTTGTTGAGTAAGAAATAAATTAAGTCAGCTCTATGTGACGCTTGTCTAGCTGGTATGTGTGCGTAGTGATTGAATTTAAACTTTCCTATCATTTATCATGTGCCATCTTCGACGTGCTCCTTCCTTACAGTTGAAAATGTTACAGCATTTATCATCCCCTCTTTCATGGGTTTATACACTAAAGTTTGTTCTGATCACAAGGTTTTAACCACTAGATCTACCAGTTTTGATAGTTTTAAATCCAATGGTAAAATTCTATTTGCTTAGTCATTCATAGTATATGCGTGGATTCAAATCATGAACCGGCTAAACATACATACATAGTATATGAGACCAATCATGACGGGAACAAGCTCGAAATCAAGTTCTTTCTCATAAAGAGCAGCAAGAACTCTCATGACATTGGTAGACATAGCAGGTCCATAAACTTTGAGAACAGCCATTGTTATAATATTATTCTAATGAAACTTTGATTTCACTTAGAGATAGCTAGAATGAAAGAGAGATTGAGATGGTATTCCTAGCTGAGTTCTTCAGTATTTATAAGCCATTGAATAGGGGACCAACTCTCATTGGCAGTATAGCTATTCCTAGAACTAGTTAGAGATAAAGTTATTTATTCAACCATTGACCATATATTCTACTGATCTCATATGGTATATGTAAGGATACATAGTATATATAAAATATTGAAAATGGAAACAGAGAAGAAGTCTTAGTCAATGAGAAGGAGGAGGCAAAGATGATCTCCACATTTGAGATATAAGGTTTGCATCTCAAGTTACATTTGAGGAGGCTAGAAGGAATGTTCTAACCAATATGTTGATTGTGTAGAACTTCAAAAACAAACAAAATGTTTTGTTAGAATTTCTAAATAAACAAAACAACTGCTAAATTTTTAGTCCCTTGAATTGTGCCCGGCATAGGCCATCCCCAAAGTTGCCTAAGGGTTGGGCTGAGCCTGAGCTCGAATAGTTGATGGCGGAAACGAATTCTTGTTGGACTTACCAAACCCGGCATGTTTCAGCTCTACCAAATTGGGTCCAATTTTTGTTTAATGAAAGTGCAAAATGTGGTCACATTTGTCTCATCAATGATGTCTGATATGCAGATACGTATGCCACCATTCTTTGCGTCAAATTAGCCCAGCATTACCACCAGACTCTGAGAAGGTCACGCAAGCAATGCTTTTACGAGTACTAATCAAATAGTAGGATAAATAATGCGAGTCTTAGTAGTAATGGAGTGTGGGTAGGTAATAGTAGGATTATTAATACGAGTTAATGTGATTAGCTTGATTTGATTATAATGAGAGTCAGTTAACTCTTAAGGTTTGTTATCATGTTAAGATCCACGTTATTATCTAATTTAGCTTGATGTGCTTAAGATTTTTATCAGTCTAAATTGTAATTTTTTTTTATACCCACACTCCATTGTGCGAGTCTTAGTAGTAATGGAGTGTGCGAGTCTTAGTAATGAGTTTATACAATATCTAAGTAATGAGTTTATACAATTGTGATTTAAAAATCGA
>QNQO01010790.1:0-41737 GCA_003290165.1 Berberis thunbergii | reverse complement strand
ATTATTTCTCCACAATATTACATCAAGTCCTCTTAGTCTTTTTCGAGGTTCAATTTCAATGATATTCTTCTCGCGCCTCTCTTCGTTCTGATCCCTCAACATCACCACCAGCAGGACTTTTACACTAGCACCAACACCACCCCCCTTCCTCTTCTCACCGCACCAACACACACCTATCCTCTACCACTACACCACACTACCATCAGACATTTCTTTACCACCCATCACCATCAGACCTTCCTCTACCAGCACCAAAAGCACCACCACCACCACCCCTTCCCCTACACCACCTGCAGCACCATCACTGGAACATCACCACTTGGAGGAGCACCACCATTACAGTTCGACTAGTTTTTTTCTCTTCTCATTATCTCTTAAGGAGGAGAAATGTGTAGATATTTGTCTTAGCAGGTCACCAACTTTCTTTTACCTCATGAGCAACACAACCATACATTCCATTCCCTATTTCTTCAATAGGGACATCCATCGATTGAGAGCCTCATCAATAAACTGTTCTGCAAGAAAAACATTGATCTAGTATAAAAAATAAAAATAAAAACAAAATCAATTATGTAATTCAAATATAAACAAATTTGTTAAACTATAGATCAATTAACTGATTGTGAGATATGAACAATTGTTTTCTACAGGGATGTGTCCTCCTAGTCTTCGATGGTTGATGAACGGACGATTAATGTCATGAAACACCCAAGTAGTTCTTGTTGCAATCCCATCGAAGCTTCACTGGCGTTCCTTGGTTTTCAATTGCACGAGATGAGTCTGCCAAGTTGCAGCAAACAAATCAGTAATCTCATGCTTTACGAGTAGTTGTAGCCAGATTGACCTCTATTCTTTATTTTGGCTTGAATGGGGGGATTTGGAATGACATGTAACCTTCCCATCTATCTCATCACTCGATCTGGGTCATTAAGGTTCTGAAACACTCAGGGCATAACAAGTAGCCTTAGAACCATGTAATGCCTGTGAAGTGGAGTTCTTGGCTTGGATTCCGCATAAAGGTCCCAAATACCTAACAATACAAACATGAACTTATTGACGATACAAGAACACCAAAGTACCAACTCCCAGCAAACTTCCCAACATCATCCACCTCATCAGCAAACTTCAAATATCAATACACACCTTGGTTCCAGTCTTATTAGCAAGATAATCATGCCCAGAAGAACTAACAAGTAACCCCATGCAACTTGTTTCTTTAAAAGAGAATCCTTGTGTTTACTTCCCACAACAATGCCCCTTAATAAATTCATCTCCCCGTAACTCTAGATACTCAGACATCCTTTTTTACTTCGCTATTTTGAATCCACAAACCATTCACAAAAAGTTAAACACGCTCTTCAGCCTACATTTGACTTTTTTTTACCATAATCGGCTTACCAAGGGTGGGCATCCCATCCTGTGATCCCGATACCGTCCAATGTTTTGGTCATTTGGGCTTGATCAAACTCATCTTCGTTCATGTCCCGTCCGTCCCATCCAGAGTGGGATGGAATCGAGATGAAGATTTTTTATCTCGCCCATCCCATCCCGTCCCGAATTTTATTTATTTAATATTTATTGATGCGTCAAAATTTTCCTCCTGTATGTTTGACCTGCAAAATAATTGTTAGACTGTCAAAGACTAAGTAATAACTATGTTGGAAGAATGATGTAAATCTGGACAAAACTCAGTTAAAGTTGCATACATTTGTCGAATGTTCCCTTTACCGTTTATAATGGGCCGTGGTTAACTCTTTGCGTGACTTAACCATGTGAGCACACGGAATGAGATGTTTCTTGTAACAGTCTCCTCCTTTATGAAGATGTGTTCGGGAGGCGTAACTCTCTCCACGGCTCTTTTTGGTGCAATGTTCTTCTTTTTTTAGAGAACTCATTTCGGGCTTTGAAACGTTTTGGGCTCGGATTCCAGCCCTGTTTATGTCTCCTTATGGCAGCCCTCGTATGGCCCTCTTAGGTTGGCTTTATTTCTCTTGGGCTTTATGAGTTGGCCCAATAGATTGGGTTGTAATCTCCGTGATGGGTCTTTATGCCATGTGTACAGCCGTGGGATCGGTCTATTTTGATGTATCATCAGCTACTTCCCCCTTTGTGGGTACTATCATGTATCCACTGGCTGTGTGGCGGTTTTACTTCTTGATTGCAAAATTATGGCTTGGTTGATTATTTTGTTATCTGTCGTTGTTGTTTTCTCTTTGATTTTCCATTCGCCTATTCGTTTTGGCACGATTTATGGGATTTCATGCGGTTGTCATACCTTGCATGTTCTCCAAGAGTGATCCTTTCGTTACTCTAGTCCATCTTTGAACCTTTGAATCTCTTTGCCCCACTAAGCATCTTTTTAGTCAAGCTTCCCTTCCACAAAGAAAGACCACCTTCTTTCCCCTAGCAGGCAAGAAGATTGGGAGGAAAGGAAGACGATCATGGTTTCATGTGGCATTCTACTCCTATAAAAGGAGAAGCTTTGTGCATTCTCTGCTTCCTTCTGCATTTTCTCATTTTTTATTATTAACCTTTTGATTCCTTGCATTGTTCTGTGGTCATGTCTAACTTCAGGGTTTTGGGTGGCGATGCCCTTGATGCTTGCGAACTTTTCTTTATACCCAAGAGGGCAACACACGCAACTTTGGACAACATTCATCATAACTTC
The DNA here is from genome assembly GCA_003290165.1 of Berberis thunbergii. Taxonomy (NCBI): domain Eukaryota; kingdom Viridiplantae; phylum Streptophyta; class Magnoliopsida; order Ranunculales; family Berberidaceae; genus Berberis; species Berberis thunbergii. The sequence goes on along the minus strand of QNQO01010790.1, from coordinate 39,069 downwards.
TCATTGTCGAACGATCTGAAGATTGTTCTTCCCATAGAGGGTGAAAGTCCTTGTCGTCCTAGGTAAGGATGATATGTTCCATTCTGGTTTTAGGCTTTCGGATCCTACTATCATTTGTGAGTACCTAAATTTGGTTGGTATTGCTCCAACTCAACTAGTTCCTAATAGTTAGAAGGTAATGATTTCAACCTTAGCGAGTGTTGTCTCGGCTCGTATCCCTATGAAAGTTAGGGTTTTGCAATCTCTAGTAGGGTTCAGCGTGAATCCTAATTACACATGTCGCCTACATTATCCTCCCTGCTTTGAGGACCTGCGAAAGGAGTATGTGGGCTGGTCAAGGTCTTGGTTTATGCCTCTCTTTCTTCAAACCATTTTAGGTTCCGCGGGAATCAGATTGTGCGATCTTCTCGGGAGCCTAAGAAGGTTGAGTTGTCACTGTCTTTAGAAAGCAAGAATTCTATCGTCGGTTTTACGATCTTCCCCGAGTATCAATGGAAGATTTCCTTACCACGGACGCCATTGTTCGTGGTGGTCTGCTTTCACCGGGTAGGGTAGGCCTTAGTTCGGAGGTTATTGTTGCACGTGTTGGTAATGTAGGAGTCTCCGCTACTGTCTCTATTCGAGGTCATAGAAGCACTGTTTCAATTGTTAAGAAAAGAAAAGCTCATATGCCTCCTAGCCTTTCCAAGATGTTGGCTGTCAGTTTTGGCCATGTCTCAAAGAGAAAAAAGTTTGCTTCCTCCATCCTTGAATCCTCCAGGACCTCCTCTCATCTTACTTCTCTTAAAAAAAAGGTCGTGGTTCAGGGGATGATTTTTCTACTTGTGAGGATGATGAGGTAAACCGAGTTCTCGTGTTTAAGTAAGAAATAAGTTTCTCGTCCTCTGGACGACCATGAGAAAATGCTTGTTGATTCATATGGCTTGTCGGGCTATGTCGGCCTCTTGATTGACGACTTGTGCGATATCGAGAATAAAATGCTTTAGCTAGGTGTTTGGTCTGAAGGGTAGTAAGATCTTGGATGACTTCGAATATGATCTGTTAGTGGATAATCAAGTTGTTGCCCGCACTCGAGATCACGAGCTTATTGTTTCTTCAGTCCTAGTTGGGACTTCGGGATCTCTTGCTGCTCCTTCTACTTCTATTGTCCTTGGTGAGACCTGCTGGCCTCCTGAGGCTGATGTGCAGGACAACACTCGCTATCTCATTGGCGACTTTCACAGGTTGTGGGCTAACAAAACTCCTATGCCCATGAGACAACCACGTCGTCATATTGACGATGACCTCAACCACCTTATGAAGGGGATGACGCATCTTACCTATGCAGTCGTCATGGGGTCTGATTGTAAGGTGTCTCATGACCAAGCTATGCACGTAGAGGGAAAGCTTTTAGGACACATTCTGGTCCTTTCCCATATTCTCCGTCGATTGATTTGTTGAGGCACAATGTACGGGGCAAGAAAATGTCGTGAATTCTACGCGAGTGTTGTTGAGGGAGCTTGAGGCTACGCGTGATGTGTTCGCTTCCAACCTCGAGTCATCCGAGGTGGAACTTTGTGCGTTCCCGTCTGGATGTTGCTAAGAGAGAGTTGTTTGACCGAAAGGTCAAACGTGACGAGGTTATTCGTTATGCCGCAGAAGCTTAAGGCTGCTATTGTTCGCATCGTTGAGCTCAATTGAGAGTTTATGGGAGACCAAATCAGCAGTCTCTGCTAAACTTGCCGATGTTGACAAAGGTTAGCGTCAACCATAGTCGAGCTGTCGACTATTACAGAAAAGCTGAAGGTAGTGGATGTCGCAAATTTTAAAAGAGTGGTCGAGGGTCGCCATGATTTCCTTGATGGCTTGGACATGTACCCATATCGTTGTTTTTGCTAAGCGGAAATTCGATGATGTCGAGGAAGTTATTCCGGATTCAATGGATGATTTGGTAGTCGAGGAGCCTACTGATCGTATGTTGCCTGAAGACATTGTTCACAACACTGATTCCCTTCTTAGTTGTTGTTTCTTCTTTTTGTAAATCTCCTTTTTTAGAAGTAAATGGAAAATTTTTATTTCGCATTTTTTGTGTCCTGTATGTCTGGCTTGTTAGCTTTTATTTTTGACTTATGGGAGATTTTTCGACTTTCTTTGTCCGGGTTTTTATGGGTGGCTTCGATACTCGACATTCTAGTCGTATAGAAGCTATAGTTTACGAAATCTTATTTCTCATTCAGATTACCATGTCGCACATTACAGTTGACGTAAAAGTCCAGCTCTTATGTCCTGGTACTTTATTACTTCGTGGTTGATTAGGCCAGAGTTTTTTATGTCTGACTCGTTCGTCCAACATATGTATTTGTGTTTGCTTGATACTCTAGCAATGCTGAGTGTTTTCTCAAGTCTGTTTTAATATGACATTTTGTCCTGATTAGATTTGTGTTGCTTCGAAATTGAGAGCAAAAGATTTTATTGATAATATATTATCAAGTGTTCTACATTCCATGGTCGAGGTATCATTTTGCCCTTTGTCTTCTAATCAGTATGTTCCTGGTCTGTTGATATTTGTTACCCGGTATGGTCCTTTCCAGTTCGGGTTAAGCTTGCCCGCGCCGGGCTCTTTCGTGTTTAGTTGGACTTTTCGTAACACCCAGTCTCCGATGTTAAAGTTTCGAATTCACGCCTTGTTGTTGTAGTACCCTGCCATACGTTGTTGATAAGCTTTTTTTAATCGAGGTTGCTTCTCATTTTTCTTCGAGGAGATCCAACCCGATTCTTAATGCTTCAACGTTGTTTTCGGCGTGGAATTCCTCCGTTCAGAATATTGGCATTCCGATATTTACGGGTATCATTGCTTCTGACCCGTAAGCATGGGTGAAAGGTGTTTTCTTGTCGGAGTTCATTTGTTGTTCTGCACGCCCAAAGAACACCAGATAATTCAGATGTCAATAGTCCTTTCGCTGTCTCAATTCTTCTTTTGATTGCCTCCAAGATTGTCCTATTAGTGGCCTCGGCTTGCCCGTTTGCTTGCGGATGAGCTGGCGCGGAGAAATGTTATTGGATATTCAGGTTCTCACACAACTTCCTAACCTTTTTGCCTTAAAACTGCCTCCCATTGTTCGTGACGATTACTCTCGGGATCCCGAATCTACATATTATGTCTCTCTGGAGAAATTTCTCGACTTATGCTTCCCTTATCTTTGTGAGGGACTCTACTTCTACCCATTTGATGAAGTAGTCTACTGCAACGAGGAGAAACTTCTTTTATCAGACGTTGGGAGTGGCCCTACAATGTCCATTCCCCATTGTGGCGAATGGCCAAGGGCTACTCATTGGGATCAGATTTTGTCCCGACATGTGAGTATAGGTCGAATCTTTGGCGTTTGTCGCATTTATGTACTAGCTTCTGAGCATCTGCTTGCATCGTTGGCCAATAATAACCTAATGTGAGAACTTTGTGGGCCAATGTTCTTTCCCCGGGCGATTTTCGCATGTGTCGTGGTGTATTTCGTGCAAGACGTATTCAACATCTCCTAGTGCAAGGCACCTTAGTAATGAGCTCGTGGCAAACCTCCTATATAATTTTTCATTGATCATTGTGTATCTTGCTGCCTGATTCCCTAGATTCCTAGCTTCCATCTTATCTATTGGGAGTTCCCCGTTTAAAATATACGCCAGGATTGGAGTCATCCAATTGGTTTCTTGGTTTACAGTGCATGCTTCTTCTGATTGATTTTCGAGTATGGAGCTTCCTTGTGTCATGATAAGCGGGTCGTCATTATCCTTCGTTGTTGAGGCTTCTTTTGCTAGCTCGTCTGCTCTTTTATTTTGCGTTCGTGCACATTGTCGAATGGTAGCATTTCAAAAGCCTTCTATCAGCTCTGTGGTTTTCTGGTGGTGGGCTTTCATTCGAGTGTCTTTTACTTGGAACTCATTGTTCAGTCGATTGACCACTAGCCTGGAGTTAGTAAAGACACAATGTCCTTTATTCCCAGGTGTTTGCTAGCTGCAACCCTATTATCACAGCTTCATACTCGGTTTCATTATTTGAGGCTTTAAAACTAAATTTTATCTCATTTTCTAATGTGATGCCTTCCAAGTTTTATAAGACTAATTCAGCTTCGCTTCCTGCCTCGTTGGACGCCCATCACAGCGAAGGATCAATCCTCCAAGGATCGGTTTGGGTTGTTCTGTTCTTTTTTCCTTATCCTCGGGCTGGTTGTTGCTTCATGTGAACTCAGCAATATAATATGCTAATGCCTAAGCTTTGATAGCAGTTCTAGGGCCATAGCTGATGTCAAATTGTCTGAGCTCTATCGCCCACTTCACTATTCTTCCCGACAGGTCCGATTTGTGTAATACCGGTCGAAGCAGTTGTTAGGTCATAACCGTGATCATGTGTGCTTGGAAGTAGAGTCGCATTTTTCTTGACCACGCGATTAGAGCGAACGACACTTTCTCTAGGGTCGGGTAGTTGATCTCTGCATCTGCGAGTGTTTTGCTGATGTAGTACACTGGTTTTTGCACCCCCCCTCCCTTTTCTTCTCGTAACAGTGTTGAAAAAATCGCGTGATTGGACACAAATAGGTACAGATACAATGTTTCTCCAGTGTTTGGTTTTGTTAGCCGCTTCGTGCTTCCCATGTATGTCTTAAGGCTTTGAAAGGCTCTTTTGCATTCGTCATTCCATTCAAATGTCTTGTTCCCTTTCAAGATTTTGAAGAAAGGCAGAGACTTGTCTGATGACCTGGTGATAAATCTGTTCAGAGCTTTTATCCTCCCGTTAAGACTTTGAACGCATTTTATGTTTGTCGGCTATTGCATGTTGAGGAGTGCTTGTATCTGCTTTGGGTCGGCCTCAATTCCTCGTTGGTTGACTCTGTACCCGAGGAACTTCCCTGACTCTACTCCAAAGGTGTATTTCTCTGGGTTTAGCTTCATCTTGTACTTCCAAAGCTAGGAGAAAGCTTGTTTGAGATCCATGACATGGTATGTTTTGCATGAACTTTTGACAAACATATCGTTGATGTAATCTTCCATTGTTTTGTCGATCAGATCTCCAAACATTCTGTTTACTAGCCATTGATATGTTGTTCCTGCATTCTTCAATCCGAACAACATTACTCGCTAACAGTATGTACCCATTTTTGTTAGAAAATATGTTTTTTCTTGGTTGGGGGTACATTTGTATTTGACTATACCGAAGTACGCATCCATGAAGCTTAGCATCTCGTGTCCGGCAATTGCGTCCACTATTTGTTCTATTCATAGAAGTGGAAAGTTGTCTTAGGGCAAGCTTTATTTAGGTCGTTGTAATCCACACACACCATCCATTTTTCGTTCTGCTTCTTACTAGTACCGTGTTCACCAACCAATCCGAGTAATGAGCTTCTCTTATCATTTCTGCACTGAGCAGTTGGTACACTTTTTCGTTCATCACCTGATTGTGCTTCGGGGCTACCAGTCTACTTTTTTGTCGAATTGGTTTCCGACCATGTCCTTCATTGTCTATGCGAAACATCTTGGTTATTTTTCAACAGTTGAGCCAGCTCCTTGGCGAGTTCAGGTTGGATCTTTGCGTCGATTCAGACTGCCTTTTCTGTTTCGTTGTCCAAATAGACCTCAACCATTTCCTCTTTCGTTTGTCCAGTGTTGGGTTGATACCATGGACTGGTTGGAGTCATATTGTCATTCGGAGAGTTCAAACTTGTTTCATCCAGTCGCTGTGAAGGCTCTTCCAGTCGTTGTGGTAATTGCTATTTATAGGAATCTTTATCGCAATGAAATGACACTCCCAGACCGTTGGTTAGTCCCTTTTTATTCTTTCGATGCCATTGTCGGTATGGTACTTCACACACTAGTCCATAGTAGAGGAGATTGAGCCCATCTTGTGTATTCATGGTCTTCCAAGTAACATGTTGTATGCAGCACGAGCGTCGACGACGAGAAAGTCGATCATTAATACTCGTTGATTTCCTGGCTTTCCCACTTCAACTGGTAGTTGAATCATTCCCAGTGGGTAACATTGTTCCCCATTGAAACCTACCATAGATTGATCGTTTGGTGAACTGCATCCTTCGGAAAGCTGTTAGGCAGAAGAGATTGGCTTAGCTCCCGGTGTCGATCAATACTCTTTTGATTTCACATTTAGCTATAATTACCGAAATCACTAAAGCATCATTGTGTGAAATTAACCCCATCGGCATCTTCGCTTGAGAGGTTAGAGTCATTTGCATTGTCTTTCAACACTATGCGGATAGTTCTTGGAATCTAATCTTTGTGCGTAAGTCTCTGACTATTCGCTTTCTGGATCGATTGGATTGCTCATTTTCTCCGCCTGTACCATGCAAGACGTAGATCGTTTCCTTTGATTGCTCCTTTGAAATGATTGTTTCGCCCTCAAGTTCGATGAACTCTCTAAATCGTCCTTTTTTTGTATGGCACTCAATGTCGTCTCTTAGGCTGCGACAATCTTCATTATTGTGGTTGTAGTTGTTATGGAAGATACAATGTCTACTCTTGTTCCATTTTTTCGGATCTCTTCTCATCTTCGGCAGCCATTTGACATCTTATCTTCCCGTCATCGCTTTAAGAATCCCACTTCAACTTACTGTTAGAGTCGAGAATGTTCTTCATATTTGGCCTTCTTCAGTTGTAGATTTCGGACGTTCCCTGATTGCACTTGGAGCTATTGTTAGTCCGGCGTCTCTTAAGCTGGGTGATTTCTTCTCGAAAGTTGTTGCCTACAGGTTTCATATGATTTTGTCTATCGTCTCGATCACGCTATTCATCTGAGCCATAAGCATCACCACTCGAGGATCAGAGAGGATTCCCCATAATGTTAGAGATGTCTAAACTGTTACTTATTGGAGTTTTCTTCCGATAGGTATGGTTGTTCCAATGGTTGTTTTTGGATCAGTATTGGGCAACATGTTGTATTTATTATCATCAGATTGAATATTTGTGGAGTATTCCATTGATCTTCTATCGGGTTGTGTGAGCTTTGTCATTGTGAATTTTAATGTTAGAAAATGAAACTCGTCGTTCCCCACGGACGACGCTAAACTAATGCGGCCAAAAATCATCCTCCTGTATGTTTGACCAGTAAAGCAATTGTTAGACTGCCAAAGATCACCTTTTTGTGGACGAAGGCACATCGATGCTTAAGTAAGTAACTATATTGGAAGAAGGATGTAAATCTGGACAAAACTCAGTTAAAGTTGGATACCTTTGTCGAATGTTCCATTTACCTTGTATAATGGTTGTGGTTAACTCTCTGCGTGTGTGAAACCCTAAGTGGGCGGACCTGAGGTGAGGGTGATGGTGAGAGTTGGAGCCCAACAGGCCCAATAGGCCGAGGGTTGGACGAGCTACAAGGGGAATCATAGTCCCATATCGCCTGGGTAGGGGAGGAGGATGATCCTTATATGTGCGGGGTCAGCTCCCCATTGTAGCGACGCGTTTTAAAGCCGTGAGGGCCGGATGATAGCCCAAAGCGGACAATATTGGTACAGTGCGGGAGGGGGTTGTCACAGTTTGGTATCAGAGCCTGACCCAGCCGAAAGTATGCCACGTGGAGGTGGGCCCTCGGGCAACGTGGACATTGTGCCTGTGTGGCCAATGAGGACGTTGGGCCTTAAGGGGGGTGGATTGTGAGACCCTAAGTGGGCGAACCTGAGGTGAGGGTTGGAGCCCAACAGGCCCAATAGGCTGAGAGGGGTTGGACGAGCTACAAGGGGAATCATAGTCCCATATCGCCTGGGTAGGGGAGGAGGATGATCTTTATATGTGCGGGGTCAGCTCCCCATTGTATCGACGCGTTTTAAAGCCGTGAAGGCCGGATGGTAGCCCAAAGCGGACAGTATTAGTACAGTGTTGGAGGGGGTCGTCACAGCGTGACTCAAGCATGTGAGGCGCAACGGAAAGAGATGTTTCTTGTAACAATCTCCTCCTTTATGGAGATGCGTTAGGGGAGGCATAACTCCCTCCACGACTCTTACCGGTGCAACGTTCTTCTTCTTTATAAAAAACACTCATGTCGGTCCTAGATCCGAGCTTTGATACGTTTGGGCCTGGATTCGAGCCATGTTTATATCTCCTTAGAGGCGGGCCTCATCTAGGCCTCTGTAATTGGCTTTATTCCTCTTGGGCTCTATGAGCCAGCTCAATAGATAGGGCGTTGTATTCTTGTGATGGGTCTTTATGCCACGTGTGCAGCCATAGTGATCGATCTATTTTGATGTATCATCATTTATTATTATTAATTTTAATCAAACTACTCTTCTAAAGGAAATTTTAGGATGTGTTAAAATTAAATCAAAACATCTATCGTTTGAAAACTTTCTTAATTCGATACTCTTTGTTTAGATTGAAACTATTTTAGGTCAAACCGAACTCATGAAAATTTATGTTTTTTCACATTTTAGATTGGTTATAGAAAAATTATTCTTGTAGAAAAAAAATGCAACTGATGGTTTGGTTTAGTTTTGCACTATGAGCTATGTAATTGAAAATTTTGGTCAATGAGAAATATTTTTCATTTTCGAACTTATATTAAGACAAACTTGAGAACTTATATCATTTATACAAGATACAATTAGGAGCAATATGAGATGAAATTTTATATGACATTTTATATTGTTATGATGAAAGTTATATGTACATAAATTTGGCATTAATGGTGTGTGAGCATTGTGAGATGAAATTTTTTGTTAGTCTTCATTGGAAGACTATTTAGTACATGTTCATCCCGTCCCATCCCGAATTCGTTTGGGATGGGATGAGGTTGTGATGAGGCATATCCCGTCCCGATCCTGAATGAACAGGATAGAATAGGGATGAGGTTCATCCCGTCCCATGCCCACCCTATCGACAACTGAGTGATACGATATAACATCGTCGATGGTGATGGTCATTTCTCCAAAAAGGAGGTGAAAAGTGTTGGTCTCAGATTGCCAACGCAAAGCACAATTGTGATCATATCGACATGATCCTTACTATGGTCTATCAATGGTCGGAGACCACTCTTATGGACCATTGAAATTAGTTCTTTGGGTTCATCACTCAACCTCCAAACTATAAAATTCTTGTACAGATGCCGACATCTCAACTCGCCCCGTTCCTACACAATAAGAAAAACTAGTCAGTATCTAAATAGTGTAAAAAAATAAGTGTTACATATTTTAAAAATACTTGAAAATGTTATAAATACCTCCTCACCAGCACAAATGGACTGAGAAACATGGCTATCATAATCCTCTAATATGGATGCATCTTTGGGACCACCAGGATATATAAATAAATTAAAAAAAAATTCCCAGGTTCTAGATCTTCATCTGGACCAGGTTCGACAGAAATAACCGGTGACTCTTTACCCTCCACATCACCCTGAGCCTTCGGATCCCCTTGAGCCTCTGCAACCCCAGTAGAATTCCTATCTGCCACTGCCTTGCCTAGATGAGTAAAAAGTGGCATTCTGCCATAGTACTATCCAACACTTTCCTTGCTATTGGGCCTGCCACCCGAGCTAGCTCCTCGCCACGGACATTTATTGTAAAATCCCATATTGCTCTCTGCTAAGATAAGGCAAAAAAAAAACATCGTAAGTGACAATAATTGTATCCGGGTCCAACATATCGGGAATGGGTCGAGTGTGTAGGGATCTGAAATTGAGTCGGTGATGTCTGTCTAAATGAAATTGGGCCTGTATCAATTCCTGTCTAGTGGTTTCCATCTCAGTGCGGGAGCCCAGAAAAGACAGGGGAACATATTTAGTGTCGTACTAATTTTGTCGCTTATCGGTAACAAATTTCTCGATAATGAGGTGGACGAAGATCGGTCTGTTAGTATGAGTAGAGGCCTGGGTATTGAAGGGGATGTGGTTTTTGGTAAACCATTGATATTGCCAGGCATTCCAAGTGCGGTAAAAAGATAGCCTAGACATGAAGGTGGTACATTTGTGAGGTTGTGTCATCCATGCACCAGTACCTAACGTTCTCAGATATTGTGTCATGGAAATAATTTGAGATGTCAGTTTGAACATGGTAGAAAATAACTTAGATGTGTTTCACACGTGACAGCGAAATGGATTGAATTTTATTGTTGATTCTGACATTCTAGCCGGCCTGGGATCCCAGCCTTGTTTTCACGCCTAGCCGGGCGTAATTACCCTTTTGCCCCTCCTTTGTTGTGATTATATTTAAAAAGTGTTTAAAGATAAAGGGGAAAAATTGTAATTACGCCCGGCCAGGTGTGAAAACCAGGCCGGCTAGAAGGACTCTTGCTTAGTTTATCATAGAACTTTTTGACAATGCATCATCAATGCTTGGGTTATTAAAAATACTAGTATATTACCCGTGCCATTGGCACGATAGACAGTGTATGATGATATTAGAATAAAATTGGTCAAAGTCTTTATTAGATGAAAAAATATTCCAAACAGTGGAAGTGGAGTTCGGGTTTATTGTTTGAGTATATGCTTTGAGAAGACCTGAAAATACTCACGACATGAACTGTAAGATAATTTTTTTTTAAATGCATACAGTGTGAAATGTATACTTTAAAATTTTAAGTAAGGAGGATGTCAGTAATTCAAAGACCAAATAATATACGTGCTATCTCCCTAGGCAATCTACATCATAACATATGGAAAAATATGACATAAGCAGGAGTTATTATCTTGAATCACATTAAAAAAAACAATTTTAAACAAAACAAAAATGCAATTGTTATCACAAAGAAATTTTGATTTACCATGACAAAATGAACCATACTAAAAATACCCACTGGATATCGTTGTAATTTGGGATCCGAAGAAATTATATGGGATCACTATGGGATCCGAATGTTGCAATTGCTTCCTAAGGTCAAATACTATATACCCAATAGACAATTCATATATGCTTGTTATTAGTGGTGTACATAACATACATAAATGTCCAGCAAGTTGGTGGTGTACATCACATACATACATCACATACATAAATGTTTGTTAGTGGAGTACATAACCCAATAGACAACTCAGGACACCCTTCCACCTTCCAGACCCTTCCACCCTGCGTGAAAAGCCTTATCCAGCTTCTTCACTTCTTTAATTCTCCATCTTCTCCACTTCTTCACCTCTTCTCCACTCCTTCATCTTCTTCAATTTGATTCACCAACTTTTTGAATTCGATCAAACGGTCACTTAAGTTTTTCTTCTTCAAGTTTTGATTGAGTTTAGAAGGATGAGTCGCAGAAAGAGATAGGGTTCGGGAGAGGGCAATGGCAAGGAACGACGGCAGATCCAAAGCCAAAGATGATGGATCGACCCAACAGACAGACACCCACTGCCATTACAACCTCCGCCCCAATCACTCGAACCCCCATTTGGGAGGTTGGCTGCCAGTGGTGGGGAAGTGAAAGGAACTCAAGAAGCAAATGAAGGGGGAAGATGTAGCGGTTGATCGGTCCCTAACCCATTGACTGAGATGAAAGTTTTAGAGGTAAGAGAGCTTTGCACTTGAGCATGAGAAAAAATGTGAAAAAAAAATCATCGGGGTTCCAAATTTTCACTTAAGTTATGCCATAAACATAATTGTTGCCACGTAGGACATACAGACTCAAAATACTGTTCATGAACAGTAAAAACCCACTTTGAAATGTAAGATAGATGTGGCATTTACCTTTTCCTTTAATTGAAACAATGAAATAGTAGTGGTGTAGCAATCCACATTTTTTATTTGTTACAAAAAAAATTTCAGAGCTATAAAATTCAAGTCAGTATAAGATAAGATAATCCAACCAGAGATTATGGTAAATTTGAATAAAGAAGCTCGACTAAGTTATATTTGGGGACATGATGATGACGATGGAGGGCGATAATTGGGAACTGGGAGGTGAACGCAAGGGTGAGGAGAAAAATATATATATATAAAGGAAGAGGAGCGACTGGGAGGTTACATCCACCATAGTTGTTATAAGTTGTAATTGACCTTGATGTCGATATAGCTTAATAGAGCACTTGAAGAAAAAGACTTTAATAAAAATAAAATAAAATAAAATATACACAATAGATGATGATTTTAACTGCAACACAAAACTTTTCCTCTTCACATGCTATAGACCAAATCTCAAACCTTTGAACCCATTTTAACATACCCCCTTCTTCTTTTCCATCTATTATTCCATTGTATTTAAATTCAAGCTTCCACCTTTATGTTTTACAGTGGAGATAAAACTTGAAAGATAAGTGAGTAAGATGCGGCAGCTTGAGAGGTGATCGTGAGCGTCACCACAACTCCTCTAGCGGCCAAATTGACTAAATTTGAGCTGAAAGAGTGAGGAGGATTCCAATTAGGGGGGTTTGGGTTCTCTATTTCTAAAATGAGGAGGATTCCAATTGTTAGTGTAAAATAGAGGCCTTGGTGAAACATTAGAAGATGTGATGGTAAAAAGTCACTATCCATGGGAAAGGATGAAGCTTTCCCAATAAATACTACCCTACAATTTAGTTTATTGAGCAAAAACTTGTAGTTCACCCACTTTTCCTTATTTTTTAAATACAAAATCTTGGGCCCGATATCTATAGGTAGTCTTGGGTCCGTGGCCCTAATTCTTTATTTTCAGGGCTGTAAATTTCATATTAGGTCCGAGACACCTAATCTCGTATCCAAAAGCAATTTTTCTTGTAAATTTTATTTTCTTTTATTTTTTTTGGCAATTATGCTATCAATTTAAAATAAAAAATTATTATTGATTTTTAGTAACTTATGTTAAGGAAAATTTTTTTGTTGAATTGAAAAGATTATATGATTATTTTCTCTTTCTCTATTCTTTTTATTCGTCAGCTCTTCTTCTTTTGTTTATTTTTTTCACTCGTCTACTTTTTGTTTTAAACCTACCACTAACTATGAAATTTTTTTCTTTGTAATTTTGTTGAAGCAAATTTGCCAAGCCGTCAGTGTTGTAATTAAAAAAAACTTTTTTTTGAGTTTAACACTCATTAGTTTATACCTATTAGAGTTTGTCACTCGTTTTGAAAATCATTTGAGTATGATCTTCATTTTCTAACGGAACCGTTAAGTCCATGTCATTGACCGGACAAAATTGATTTTTGAACCCTTTTGCCTTTACCTTAGGTTAAACCATAGTTATGTCCCAAATAAGTGATGAGTATTAAACAATAATTATTTAAAAAATTGTAGGGATCAAATAATAATTAATTTTAGCTTTTTTTTTTTTTTTTGCTTGTGTGATCTTAGTACACAATAAAGAAGAATTATAATCTAACAATAAACATGACACCAACACTAAGCATATACCAATATAAGCACCAAAAGTCCCTACGTCTCTTCTTCAAACCAAAACTCGAGCAACAAGTCAGCAGCGTCTTCGTCGTAGGTTGCAAAAGGGTAAAGGCAAAGAGTTTCCTGAGCGTGTTCAAATATTGTAATCAAGTTTAGTCTCCACTGATTAACTATTACATGAACATGACTAACAATGGAGTGCACAAAAAGCCATAGTATTGGCAAGAGTCTTCACATGCCTATTGCTTTAATCACAGAAGGTCAGACAAAAGGTAACACACCAGATGGAAATATATGCTACCAATATGGTTTTCATAAAGGAATAGGAGGATCTGATATGGTGAAGTTTTGAATTGAGGATCGAAAGGCAAAGAGAGATCATCAGTTAAGTTTTGAATTGGGAATTCATGCTGGGAGTTCTATTGCCTTGAACATGGCATCCAACCTAATGGTATGATGCCTAGATAACCATAAACAAAACCAATCTCCTTCTTTTTCTATTTATGCATTTGTTTCTGAATCACATCTCATGTGCATTCTTTGTTTCTTTCATTTTTATTTCTTGATCCATTCCTAATTTACAACATGATGAGAGATGATCTCTTTAATCTCTCTTTGGGCTAACCAACAGACACGAGATGCGTGTTAGAATATGTAAATATGTTACATTAGAAAAACGAAAGAAAAAAAATAATCTAGATAAAATCTATCTTACATTTCAAAGTGGGTTTTTACTGTTCATGAACAATATTTTGAGTCTGTATGTCCTACGTGGCAACAATTATGTTTATGGCATAACTTAAGTGAAAATTTGGAACCCCCGATGATTTTTTTTTCACATTTTTTCTCATGCTCAAGTGCAAAGCTCTCTTACCTCTAAAACTTTCATCTCAGTCAATGGGTTAGGGACCGATCAACCGCTACATCTTCCCCCTTCATTTGCTTCTTGAGTTCCTTTCACTTCCCCACCACTGGCAGCTAGCCTCCCAAATGGAGGTTCGAGTGATTGGAGGCGGAGGTTGTGATGGCAGTGGGTGTCTGTCTGTTGGGTCGATCCATCATCTTTGGCTTTGGATCTGTCGTCGTTCCTTGCCATTGCCCTCTCCCGAACCCTCTCTCTTTCTGCGATTCATCCTTCTAAACTCAATCAAAACTTGAAGAAGAAAAACTTAAGTGACCGTTTGATCGAATTCAAAAAGTTGGTGAATCAAATTGAAGAAGATGAAGAAGTGGAGAAGATGGAAAATTAAAGAAGTGAAGAAGCTGGAGAAGGCTTTTCACGCAGGGTGGAAGGGTCTGGAAGGTGGAAGGGTGTCCTGAGTTGTCTATTGGGTTATGTACTCCACTAACAAACATTTATGTATGTTATGTATGTATGTGATGTACACCACCAACTTGCTGGACATTTATGTATGTTATGTACACCACTAATAACAAGCATATATGAATTGTCTATTGGGTTTATAGTATTTGACCTTAGGAAGCAATTGCAACATTCGGATCCCATAGTGATCCCATATAATTTCTTCAGATCCCAAATTACAACGATATCCAGTGGGTATTTTTAGTATGGTTCATTTTGTCATGGTAAATCAAAATTTCTTTGTGATAACAATTGCATTTTTATTTTGTTTAAAATTGTTCTTTTTAATGTGATTCAAGATAATAACTCCTGCTTATGTCATATTTTTCCATATGTTATGATGTAGATTGCCTAGGGAGATAGCACGTATATTATTTGGTCTTTGAATTACTGACTTCCTCCTTACTTCAAATTTTAAAGTATACATTTCACACTGTATGCATTTAAAAAAAAATTATCTTACAGTTCATGTTGTGAGTATTTTCAGGTCTTCTCAAAGCATATACTCAAACAACAAACCCGAACTCCACTTCCACTGTTTGGAATATTTTTTCATCTAATAAAGACTTTGACCAATTTTTATTCTAATATCATCATACACTGTCTATCGTGCCAATGGCACGGGTAATATACTAGTGATTATACGAATGACATTGAGAAAAAAATTATCAAAAAAATTATAATGACAAAAGGAAATATTATAAATTTAAAATGTACTGTAAAGTCCTATATAAATCTTATAAAATATGGATATATATTACACATTGAGGTGCGAAGTATCCAAAAGGTGAGGTAGTACTTTAAGAAAGGGGTCTTGGCTTTTATATCGCAAAGATAAAAACATTATTTTTTTTATAATGGAACTCTTGTATCTCTATATTACTGTTGTTAACGGAGGTTCTATGGGCCCATTGCTGGCCCATTAAGTTTTTGGGATGTTCGGGCCCAATTTAAGCCCAACACAATCCTACAAAGCCGAAAGGTCTTCACGTATTATTCCTAGGGGTGGGCAAGATTCCTGGTCCCGAATCGTGCGACTTGATCCGATATGGTCCCGAATCGGTTTAGATTAGGACCAACCGGTTTATGCTGATTTTATCCCAATTTCGGAACCGGGACGAAACTGATTTATACAAAAATAGTCCCGGACTGTTTCGGTTAGTCCTGATCACTGTAGCGATTCCAAACAAATATAAGCCCATATTTAGCAAACCCAAACAAAGCACTAGAACAGATATATAGGCCCATTTAAGTTTAGATATATAGGCCCATGGCAAAATATAGGCCAGATATGCTTGGGCTGGGCTTTAGCAAATTTTCTAAATTTGTGTTGGGTTTGAAGTTTGTCAAGCCTGATCCAAGACATTTGGTGTAAGAATTCATAAGCCCAACAACAATTCGGAATGGCATGGTACCGACCCGGACCGTCCCGTTTCAAACCGGTTCATGACCAATTGGGTCTGTCCAAAAAATGTGCATTCCCAAACCGTTCCAGTCCCGTTTCACTACACCAGAACCGGAATCGGGATAGGCTGAATCCCAGACCGACCCGAACCGTGCGCACCCCTAATTATTCCCCTACTAAAGATGATATTGGACCACCAATCAAAGCCCAATGAACTTGAAATGATTTTTCTTTTCTCCCATTTTCTTCCCCTCCAGAAAATTTTAAAGGGTAGGAATTCTTTTTTATTTTTTATTTTTTTTTTTTTGAAAGGCAAGCCGGTGTTTGATAGGATCCGTAACCTATCCCCCGAGGTGCCGCCTATAGGCCAACATCACCCCGAAAGAATATATGCCGCCGGAGGGTCTCGAAGCAAGGACCTGGGGATAAATCCCACAAGGCCTTAACCACTCGACCATAACTCCTTTGGCAAAGGGTAGGAATTCTGTTCAATGACACTGGGATTTTGCAAGGTAATCTCATGAATATGTACACCTCCACTGAAACTTCTCACTGCCACAAATTTAGACTCTATACTTGTCTCATCTTAATATAACCGAATTACAAATGCATCAAAACGCTTGGATTTGGCTGCAAAAACAATTCCAAATCTGTGTGAATTAGTCCATTGTTACTGTGAAAGTCGTCGCCAACGCCAAGGATATGTATCGTAAATCAGGCCTACAAGTATTAAAGTAGGACTTGTATAATTATTTTGCTCTTAACTTAGCTGGCTAGCATCATTAGCAATGCAATGATCTTGGAAAGCTCTCTTGTTTGCAGGGATGTTAACAAGATAAGTTTCAGAGGTTTCATTTTTCATTTACACTTTATTGACTCATAATATTGAGTTGGGTATTATATACTGAATTTACAAATCCACTTGTATCCTTTAGATGAATTTCCACACAAATTTAGAAGTATTAGTCCAATTAAGTTATTAATATACTCAAAATTGAGTTAGATGATATTTGCGAAAAGACAATTAGTAAATAAACGATGACAAACAGCAAATTCATAGCTCCATTAAGACAGACCACATTCTAAAGCAGACTGACCAAAAATTTAAATTCCTGAATAGATAATGCGCGTTCATAAGGAAAAGTCTTCTGGCACAGAGTATCGATGAAAAGAAGCCCATCCGAGGACATCCATTTGGCCATCTTCTTGAGAAGTAGCGCATAGTTCTTCAGGTGCTACAAAATTTTCATGAATTTATTAGTCTCTGCACCTTCCAGTTTCTAACTCAATCAAAACTACTAAAACAAATTTCTAAAAAACATTCCTTAAATTCCAACACTACACACACCTCGAACAGTCCAATCACCATCACACGGTCGAAGGTTTCATCCATGTCAAAGTTAGCTATGTCAGCTAGTATCACCTTCACATTAGGCAAATTCTGGAGCCTGATGATGAAAACAACAAATATTAGTTCAATCAAACATTGTTCCTCGTTCAAAGACAGACATTAACATTAATGTTATGTACAAGGACATACTTGCACTGATCTTCAATGTTTCCTTTCTGTGAGGCCGAGTTGGTAAGGGCAGTAATCCGGCAATTTTTGTACTTATGAGCTATATGCAGAGCAAGGGGGCCCTTGACCGCACCCCAGATCAAGAATACTCATACCATCCTGAATTCCAGCCCTCTTACAATACATATCCATCGTATCTATCTCCGCTTGCTCCAACGTCGTGAATTCATTTTTGAAGTAGAGGCAACTATAACAAAAAAAAAACATCAATTGTAATCCAGAGAAACTTGATAACAAATTTTGTTTCAAGAAGAGAATTTGGTTGTCACCTTAGTTTTAGAGTTGGACCAAGCATGAGTCTAAGAAAGGACATGGGCATCTCATACACTTCCTCAACAAGCGTCTCCGCCTCATTTGCAATCTTCATTTTCCGGAGAGCTGCATTTGTTCATCAAAAAAAATAATAATCAATTACTCCTATTTAATTAGTTAGTGAAGAAATTAAAACTATGTATAACGAGCGCTCTATTAACATACAATGGGCAAAGTTGATGGCTTGGGCTACTTGTTGTTCATGGGTAGGTTTGTAACCCAATTGAATGCGCTTCACAAGTTCACCTCTCATGAGTCTCCTCAACTCATTGTCCGGAATCAAACCTTCTTCAATGTTTTTCAACAACTCGGCCTTGCTCAATTTCTGCCCACTCACTTCAATCAGTACACCACCCATGACTCAAAAGAAAAGTTGAGTTGATGCTCACAAGGGAAAGAAGAAGAGAATGCCCTTGTGGTTCTTCACTCACTCATTGAGTATACAATCAATATATAAACAGAAATTCTAAATGTCGAGGAAGTGGGAGAGGAAACGAGCGAGGGGAGGGAGGTGGCGAGGTGGGAACCGTTCACTTTCCTCGGGATGCGTGCCATCGAATTTTCCACTGAAATTTAAGAGGGAGGGAGGGATCAAAACATAGAGAAAATCAGAGAGAGAGAGAGAAGGAATACCTCTCCCCAAACCCATCTCCACAGAGAAGATGAAGCTCTCCCTCTCCCCAAACTCGACAGAGAAGAAAAGAGAAGACCGAAAAAGGAGAAGAGAAGTCATGGCTTCCATTTCTGACTTCAACACCATCAATGGGTGAGATCTGGTTTCTAAAGCTGGTGGTTCGTCTTCTCTTATTGACCATCAACAGCAACAACAACAACAACACCATCATTCTCGTTGGGTATGAAATGCTGATTTCTAACCTATTGGTGTTTGAAGAAATGCCTGTGAGAGAAATGCAGCTCCTAGTGAAGGAGGAAATGCTTAATGCAGCTGTTAGTCGTGCCAACTCCTTGGAGGAACATCTTTCAACAACCAAGAAGGTCAGTGCTCATAACTTGGGTTTCCCGTAACTGATGATATGTTTGATTAATGCAATTATTACATAACTTAACATTCTCCAGTAAGTATGCAAACTTGTGTTTTTATGTTAGTTGAATGTGTTGTGATTTCGTGTGTAAGAGGAGGTGGAAATGGAGGATGTAGTGGTAGAGCCCGTTTCGGTTCCAGCTCTCGATATAGATAGTGCTGATTCGAAGAATCCACTTGCAGTTGTCGATTATATTGATGATATCTATGAGCACTACTGGAATATTGAGGTTGTCACTTACTTCATATAGGATTTTTACTTATAAATTCAAAGACTCTGTTCGATGTTCTAGGATTTTTACTTCATACTGAGGTTGTCACTTACTTCATCTAGGATTTTTACTTGCAAGAGGAACTTCTAGCATACATTGACAAGAAGAAGAAGAACAAGAAGAAGTTCTTTGGCATGTAAATACAGAATCCTTTTACAGTGGTGAGAGAATAGGTCCAAGACTCTGTCCGATGTTCAGGATAAAAACATGACATTTTGTTGATGCTGCCGGTGGTGGTGATTGTCAGTTAGTCAAAACCATCAAAATGCACTATGAGCAATGCGTTTTACATTTTGTTGCTTTGATTTTGTTGATGCTGGTGGTGGTGGTGGTTGTTTTACATGTATTACTGAAATTTGAACTGATTTCTAATGATAGGCCCCCTATTTGCTTTACGTATACTAGGAGGAAGCAAGTAGCAGGGAATTGATGAAATGCTAATGCTGAGTTGTTTATGCTGAGTGCTGAACTGATGAAATGCTAATGCTGAGTGCTGAAATGAGTGCTGAAATGTTAATGCTGAGTTGCTAATGCTGAGTGCTGAAACAGAATGCTGAGATGCTGAAACAGAATTGCTGAAATACTAATGCTGAGATGCTGAAACAGAATGCTGAAATAAAAGTTGCTGAGATGCTGAAATAAAAGATGTTGCTGAAACAGAATGCTATAAATAGAGGTGGAATAGAAGAATAGGGCATTCATTAAGATTGTAAAAAAATGTACAATTGAGCTTTGGCTCTTAGGAGAGTAGAGCCTCTCGAATAGCTCTTGAGGAGAATAGCAATCTTGAATTCTGCTAATACACTTTGTTTCATTTTTCTCTCAGTTCATACATTCTTTTGTAATAGATACATTTCCATCAATACTAATTCACTTCAATGTTGCACTATCACTTGTCTCTTCTTCATACATCATAGTAGAGTTTTGTGCTAAGATTGCAAAGTGCTTCAACTTCATACTCGATTCTGTCAGAGAAGCTTGAACCAATTTGTTCCAATTCTGTCAAAGAAGCTTGAGCCAATTTGTCCCAATCCTGCAATAAAAATCAAGAACAGGTCAGACTCTATCAATTTCTATATACAATGGTGATAATACATAATGTATTAGATGATAGTTGATACAAACCAACAATCACAATCAAGCCAACCTAAGTAGATGGAGACTGGGTTTAACTTATGGATATGGAGGGTTGGAACTTAGGACCACAATGAGCATCGAGGTCATATTACATTGCCTAAATACTATTTTGCTTCATCTAAAACTAATCTACCAGATTGGTGTCCGAGGACAATAATAATGACTGGTGAAGTCCCCCAATTGGAGATATATATCAAAGTTTTGCAAATAGTCAGTAGTAGTGGGACACTTTTACCACTTCAAAAAAAGATGTAGCCAAGTTTATGCATACCAACAATCCTAGCAAGACGCTGCAGACTAACTTGTCAACAATTAGGAGAATTCAAGAGATGACAAAGCTTATAAGAGTGTTGCAACTTCACTGGAAGTTCTTCCCAACGTAGTACTAATGTCAAAAGATGTGCTTCCATATATAATGAAGGGGCCCTAAAACTCATCTGTTTAATAGGTACATATATCACCTTGACAACAACGGCTTGTTACCCATTTGTAGAAGATTGTGGTTTCTAGATATTGCAATGTACTCTGCAAATTAGTTAGTTCACTCGATACACATATAGATTAAGTACAGAGAAAAAACCAATAAGTCACTGGACTACATTATCAACATACATTACCATCAAATCAGTTAAAGATAGTGCTTACATTATCATCAAAGTATAGTCAAAGTAACTTTGAAGTTAAGGACAGTGCTTAACTATGTTCAAGACAGACTGGAAAAATGTAACAATGGCTTCAAAACCAAAATTAGCTCACCAAGAGTAATGGTCCTTTAGTAGTACCGACTTTGCTCCCCGGGGCAACTTCTGTTGCACAGTTTCATTTTACCCCCCCCCCCCCCTTCCCTTTCAGTCCCCTCAATACTGATCTTCTAGTCATTTAAAAAGTTGCTACTGCTTCATCGCATTATCAAAAAGGAAATGCGCTGGCTCAGATTTCGCAGCATAACCAAACTTAAAAGTGCTATACTTTTTATGAATAGCAGTGAGTCTTCCAGTTCCTGCCTGCTGATGGAAAGTAACCATCAACTTTGAGCATTCCCTATATATGTCATCAAAACATCATTCAATAAATATTTCATAATGATAGTCATTCATGGTATGTTATGTTGAAAATTTCACAGGTATGTTTTTTCATTGATGGATGAATCTACATTCCTTTATTATGTCTCATATATCTAAAAAAGATAACAATCTAAGAACTTTATAACGAACTGAAATAAACCTCAAATTTCGCACCATTCATAATATTAAGATACAATTCCAATAAAAACACTTCCAATTCAGATCATTTCACAGAAAAGTGAATCAAAATTCATAACTAAAGGATTTTATACACTCATAGGATAAAACTGGAAAATGGATGACAATATGTCAACAACTGTCTCAATTCAATTTGTCAATGGGCACCTGGTAGCTATGGTGAGTTTGGGCTCATTTGCACATACCTTTATTTTTTAGGAAATGGTAGCATGTGCTATAATAAAGATGAGAAATGAAAACAAATTAGGGCTTTTGTGTTTTTGTGTAACAAGTGAGGGTCTTGTGGAATACATGTGTGAATGTTTCATTGCAAATATTTTCATCAGTTACCGGAAACCCAAGTTATGAGCACTGACCTTCTTGGTTGCTGAAAGTTGTTCCTCCAAGGAGTTGGCACGACTAACAGCTGCATTAAGCATTTCCTCCTTCACTAGGAGCTGCATTTCTCTCACAGGCATTTCTTCAAACACCAATAGGTTAGAAATCAGCATTTCATACCCAACGAGAATGATGGTGTTGTTGTTGCTGTTGCTGTTGATGGTCAATAAGAGAAGACGAACCACCAATTTTAGAAACCAGATCTCACCCGTTGATGGTGTTGAAGTCAGAAATGGAAGCCATGGCTTCCCTTTCTCCTTCTTCGATCTTCTCTTCTCTTCTCTGTCGAGTTTGGGGAGAGGGAGAGCTTCGTCTTCTCTATGGAGATGGGTTTGGGGAGAGGTATTCCTTCTCTCTCTCTCTGATTTTCTCTGTGTTTTGATCCCTCCCTCCCTCTTAAATTTCAGCGAAAATTCAAATTCCATTTCCCGCTTTTTTTTTTTTTTTTTAAACTTCGGTCGGGCACGTGCGAGACACCCTCCCTATGGCACGTGCCTGGGAGGGTCCGGACCATGAGCGGGCTACAAGAGCGGGCTGTGTAGAATTATTCATTATAAACACTTTAAATAGAATGGATAAAAAAGAGTAATTCTAGCCACCCAAACAAGCAAACGAGGCTGGCTAAAAAAATTTATTAAAGCATGAGCTCTTCTAGGGAGCGAGCGAAGGCGCGAGGGATGGGTGCCCTCGCTCCCTTTCCCTCGCCCACTAGAATTAAGCATTGAGGAGTTCAAAAGTCTTCAACTTCATTAACATAATGACAAACTTTTCTACAGAGCCAGGTCTGGCTACCGGTCATCATTTTCGAGATGCGCATTTCTAAGATGATGGACGGTATTGAGCATGGCCTAGCTCTCAAGAATTTTCACATAGTGACAAAGAGGTTTCAACCAGCATTGGGTGGGTTGGGCTGATTTGAGAGTCACGGAAGCCCAACCCGTAGTAGTTCAAGTCAAGCCCAACAAAGGTTGCTCGGTGATCTCAGGGTGTGTTTGGTTGTATGGACTCTTATATCATGATAATCTATTCGGGACACCTAAATCTAAATCTAAGCTAATTTGATGATACCGATCCACCAGATTTTGTGATTAATAATGAGAATGGAAGTCCCATGAAGAATCTCATGCTTTAGGGACGAAGGAGTGTGATTCTTATGTTTGTGAGAATTACATTCTCACCGTTGATCACAAAATCTAATAGTGGATTGGTGAGTGAACCTTAAATTAACTTACATTTAGGTGGTCTTCTCATGGATTTCCATGACATATGATTTTTTGCAACCAAACACACCCTCATATTGCTAATTTTAGGGATCTCCCACTTCACGCATATTGACATAGTTTCCCCTAACTCATAACTTATGGAAATGCAAATTAAAATTTTGTTACAAGAGATTTCCAAGTTAGGGACTGGTTACTAATGCAAGTGCAATTAGAGTGGAATGGGACGGATCCACGGTCAAAACAGGCCCATACTTAAATGGCCCTACAAGTTATAATTTTATGATCAACATGTTGCTCAGAGTTTAAACAAATCCCAAAAGAGATTGTGATTTGAATTTCGGGCTGCCCAAATTCAATTTGCTGTGGCCCAAAGTTTCTTAGCTCATGGACCCTGCTTGTTATTTACACAGTAGCCGAGTGAATTTCAAATTTAGAGTAGTATAAAGAAGGTTATTGGGAAGGTTATGATCATTAGTACCGGCCAACACAACCCTTCAAAATTTTTGGAAAATTATTACTGTGGTTGCTCTAAGTTGTACCGATGAAATGGATTGGATTTTCTGAAATCTAAATGGATTATTTATTATTTAGTATATTGGATTTTATCAGAGCTAGTAGTTCTCTATCCATTCCTATATTGGATTCATCCATATAAAGTAGAAAGATTTTGATAATCGTGTGACTCGTGATTTACTAAATTTCAAGAATAAACTGCACAACTTTACAGGAAGCAAGTGAGCCTAATTGTGATGGATTAGCATATTATTCATGCCATTGACACTTCACATATATTCATTTATTTTTACTGTTAATTATCATATACTGTACACCCACATCACCATCTCACCATTGCCCTCAATCTGTTTCATAAAAATATCATATTTTAAAATACTAACATTTTTAAAATCGAACTCGGTTAAAATTAGAATTGATTGAATGTTCGGAGTCTTTGTTTTAATGTTCAATAAAATATTCATTTGTTTCTTTGAAAAATATTATACTTAGACATGAAAATCTTAAAAGTATTTGCATGTTTTAAAAATAAAATACATATTTTGAAATTTTAAATGTTTGTATTGATTATTGGTATTGTTGGAAAGATCTTCAAAATTGCATTTCAATGATACAAAGTTTATCAAAATCCGACAACTATATAAATGGTTATGATAATTTCTATTTTGAAAAAATAAAAATAAAAACACAATATTTTCTCTGTGCCATATGTATATTTCACTCACTTTTCACAAATTTTTTTTCATTTTCTTTGTCCTTCTACATGTTTTATATTTACAAACATGTTAGAATGAATCTCAACCCTTAACATCTTCCCAACTTTCAATCCTAGCATTCTTTTATCTCCAATTCTCATTTGATGTTTGTCTCAGTCATCAATGAATATTAAAACACATATTTGAATTGTAAGATAGATGAATACATGCAAACTCTCCCAGCAGAGTTGATTGATGCATGCAAACTTTTACAATCGATCACTAGTCATCAAGATCTATTTTTTTAAAGCATCTCCAATGGATCCTCTAAAATAGGCTATTTTAGGGGTCTCATGGAGAAAATTCATGCTCCAATCAATCCCCTACTTCACATCTAATTTTTCCTAAATTTAGGAGCAACCAAATCACCCCCTGTATCTAAAATAATAATCAAATATTCCAAATCTTTAATTTCCAACTCCCAACTAATTATTAATACTATTTTTTTTTTAAAAAACTCACAATTATTTTAATTAGTCAAATTTAAATTAAGTTGAAATTAATAAAATATATTAATAATAACAATATAATAATATAATTAAAATTAATAATAGTATAATTATATTAAGTTGAATTAATAATAATATGATTGAAATTAAATTGATATAGAAAATTGGAAAATATATTTAAATAATGATGAAAATTTTAAATATGAGATGTGGTTGGAGTGATGAAGAAATAGGAAAACCACTAAATTTAACTTTTTGTTAAAATGGGAGATGATGGATCCCCATTTTAACTTTTAGCAGAGGAAATGCTCTAAGTTCTACCGTGCAAAAGTTTCGGATTTAATTTTGGTGTTTGTATCACTGAACATTATCTGATTTCTGTGTATAGCAGTAAAACCTATCGAATTCTGTTTAGTTTAATTCAGAGGTGATCACTAGTCATCTTCATTCAGATCTTTTGTGACCACTAAATATATGATCAGTAGAATTGTTGGATGTGTATAGTGCTACAAGTCTATTCCTGTACCCTAATAATTGATGCTATACATGTGAGTCCAGAGTCTGTAATGGATTGTAGCCATGCTTTTCATGCCTATGACACAGATCATCGTGGCCTATAACAATAATTGATGCTACACATGGAGTTGATGGATAGAATAAGTTACCATGTGTATCACACGCACGAAATTATGATTTTGAGTTTGGATGCTGTGGGAAGGTTGGATGTCAAGCCAGGTTATATATAGATACGTGTTGTTGTGTTAGAGAATACTTGAATTAGTAAGTTTCTATATCATTATAATCAAATACCGATAGTCTGCAGCATATAGAACAATTCTTAAGATTGGTCCCTAGCGTAAGATTGGCGTCAGGGGAGCCTCAAGAACGTGATGAACATGAAAAAATAAATGAAAATGAGGAACAAAAGAAGAAGAATAAATAAAAAAAACAAAAAAACAGAATAATAATAGATTAAGAAAATGGTATGATGAAGGGTCTTGAAGTTTCCCTGACGCCGATGTGGCTTAAGGGGCCGGCTCTTAAGAATTTATATACATAATTACATGTTTGACTGAAATGTTTTGGCATTTAGGGTATGTTTTGATAGCCATTTTTCTTTTTCATAAGGTTGTTTTCCTGTTACTCATTGAAATCCAAGTATGAGAGAGAGGCCTCAGAATTTGATGGATCGGTTTTCGATCTCTTTAATTTTGGCCTATACAATGAACACATGTGAGCCAAAGACCACCGTTGTAGCGGTCGATGACACTCCGATTTAAGTCAGACAATGCTTGTGAAATGTGTAATGCTTGAAATTGGGTTTTGTAGTATGCCTTTGTTTATCAACTTTGTGGCTTTTATCATGCGATAGTCATTGTTCGGCTATGCCTTTAGTAACGTAGTTGAATGAGAGATATTTGTTAGAGATAATTTCCTTGTGGAATGTTGTCCATGTAGGAGAGTTTTCATGCATGACTTATACTCTAATATTTATTTCTCAATAGGAGTCAATATGTTACAGACATGTCAGTCATAGGTCAAACTCTTAAATATCTGCCTTATCTGGCTTTATGAGTATTGGGCTTTACCATATGACTTATGGGTGTAATAGGGCCTTGCAGATTGGGTCTAACATCCTGGTACCTGCCTCAACGAGCTAGAAGTAATCTGGGCAAAGTTCAGGGTGCGAATAACCAACTGATTCGAAAATCAGTTGGTTCCCTCATTGTCCTCCTACGCCGCTCCGTTGCTTCCTCCTTGGTCCTCGAGAGCTCCTTATTCTCCGGTGAAGATCACCTACACGAGACAGAGAGATGGTATAGGAGACACGAGAGAGAGAGAGAGAAAGAAGAAAAGATGAACATGAGCGGAGCAAGGGTGGTGCTCTATTTCGGTGGTGGTGGTGTTGGTCCGTGGTTGATCAGGGAAAGATGGAGGAGGATGTGAAAGAGAGAGCTCCGGTGATGATGGTGGTGTGTGTGGGTTGTTAGTCTGCTGTGGGAGAGGAAAACAGGGATGGTGCATTGTCTGGTGGCGAGGAAAACAGGGATGGTGTGTGTGTGGGTTGTTGCGTCCTCTGTTTTGTGCGCGAGGATAGTGAGTTTTGGGTTAGGTTAAATTAGATGGACTTAGGTTTGTTTGAGTTAGGTTTAGACATGTGACCCACTACTTTGTACCACCATTTGAATCAACCAATTGATCATTCCTCAAATTTTCGCCTTAATGCGATTTCATCGTTCACGCTCAAATTCCTACAAAAACATGAAAATGAAATAATTAGAATAAAATATAATAATCGAAACACTAATATGTATAAATTAAAGGATATATTATATAATAATTACGTGAATATCAATAAACTACACAGAAATGTTTGCACCAGTTGCAAGATGAATACACAGTGAGAATGATTGTGGCTTTAACAGCTCACAAAGGATGGACTCTCTATCAACTTGATGTCAAATTTGCCTTCCTGCATGGGGAGCTCAATGAAGAAGTGTATGTGGAGAAGCCTAAGGGTTATGAGCTGAAGAACAGTCCTAAAAAAGTATACAGGTTGAAAAAAGCTCTCTATGGACTGAAACAAGCTCCACGAGCTTGGTTCAGTCGTATTGAAGCTCATTTCATAAGTGAAGGTTTTGAGAAGTGTTATAGTGAACATACTTTGTTCATTAAAACAAATAAGGGAGGTAAGATTCTCATTGTCAACTTATATGTGGATGATTTAATATTTACTAGCAATGATGAATTTATGTTTGCTAAGTTTAAGAATTCAATGTTGAGGGAGTTTGATACGACTAATTTGGGGAAAATGAGGTTTTTTCTTGGCATAGAAGTGTTGTAGAGGTCGGATGGGATTTATATTTGCCAGAGAAAGTATGCTTTGGAGATATTGAATAGGTTTACGATGGAGAATAGCAACTCGGTTCATAATCCAACTGTTCCAGGTTGTAAACTTTTTAAAGATGAGAATGGAGTTCGTGTTGATGAGACTCTGTTTAAATAGATGGTGGGATGCCTCATGTACTTAACAACTACGAGGCCGGATTTGATGTTTGCAATAAGTTTGATTAGCAGGTACATGGATAAACCAACTAAGTTGCATTTGCTGGCAGCCAAGAGGATACTAAGGTATTTGAAAGGAACCACTGGACTTGAAGTTTTTTACAAGAAGGGAGGGTGTGAAGGTTTGGTTGGTTATGTAGATAGCGACTATGCAGGAGATCTAAAAGATAGAAAAATCACATCAGGCTATGTCTTCATGTTGGGATCTAGAATTGTTGTCTGGTCATCAAGAAACAACCTATAGTCACACTCTCAACCACTGAAGCAGAGTTCATGGCTGCAGCTGCTTGTGCTAGCCAAGCTGTTTTGATGAAGAGGATACTTGAGAAACTGAGTCTGGAGGAAAGTAAGTGTACTACAATTCTTTGTGATAATAGTTCCACAATTAAACTATCAAAAAACCCTGTGTTACATGGTCAAAGCAAGCACATTGATGTGCGCTTCCATTTTCTCCGTGATCTCACACAAGAAGGAGTAGTTGAGTTGGTTTATTGTAAAACACAAGATCAGCTGGCAGATGTGATGACAAAGCCCCTCACAGTGGATGCATTTAAGAAATTTCGAAGTCAGTTGGGAGTTTGCCAAGTTCCTGAATTAAACTAGTTGCAGTTGAGAACTAGTTTAAGGGAGGGAATGAAGATAAAGCTTAGGTCTCTGTTTTAATTAAGTTTTTGTATTCAGTTTGAATAAGTCCTAGTCTTTAGGGTACTGATTTGGTGTTCCTTGATTCTTGCTAGTTGCACTTATCACGTTTGCTAGTTGTAAACGTGAGCTAGTTTTTCTCATTCTGTTAAGATTGTAAAAGGCTATTTATAAGCCTAGATTGTATAATAAGATGTAAGTCATTCCCAGAATTGTTGAGCACTTTTTCATCCTTTATTTTCTATTCTTAACACTTTCAGAGAGGTTGTCGATAGTAGACATTTCAGCAAGATCAAAGATATCGCGATAAGCAGACACTCTAGCTAGTTCAGAGAGATCCTCAGTAGGAGACATTCCGACAAGATTAGAGAAATCACGAGAAGCCTCATTAGTAGATGATTCGCCGCCCAGTGAAGACGCTGGAAGCTTCATCTGAAAACGGCGTGGTTCACCATTTTTTGTTTCGGAATGAAAAGTGGATGTAAAGATGA
Source organism: Berberis thunbergii (assembly GCA_003290165.1). Lineage (NCBI taxonomy): Eukaryota > Viridiplantae > Streptophyta > Magnoliopsida > Ranunculales > Berberidaceae > Berberis > Berberis thunbergii. The sequence goes on along the minus strand of QNQO01010790.1, from coordinate 9,915 downwards.
ACAGAATAAAATCTACATCGTGATTTCTCTAATATTTATAGTAACAATTGTATAGGAAAATGAAGAACTAAAACGGCCCTTCTTCTCTAATGAGGGAGAAAACTGAGAAAAAATAAATATTTCAATCTTTGTATATTTTAACCTGCTATAATCTTAGTGGCAAAGTTTGTTATGTGAGTTGATGATACATCAAAATGGACCAATCATCATGATCATATATGTGGCAGAGAACATCCATCACGAGGATATGACATTCCATCTATTGGGCAAGCTCGTAAAACCAAAAAAGAATAAAGCCAACCACTGAGACCCAGACGAGGCCCACTATAACAAGATATAATCAAAGCTCAAATCCAGACTCGAAGGAATCAAATCCCAAATCAAGGCCCAACACGAGTTTTCTCATAAAGAAGAAGAACATTGCACCAAAAAGAGTGGTGGAGAGAGTTGCGCCTCCACGGATGCATCTCCATCAAGGAGAAGACTATTACGAGAAATATCTCATTCCGTTGCTCTTCACATGCTTAAGCCACGCAGAAAATTAACCACAACTATTATAAAAAATAAAGGGAACATTCGACACATGCATACAACTTTAACTGAGTTTTGTCCAGATTTACTTCCTTATTCAAACAGAGTTGTTTACTTAAGTATTCTGCCACAAAAAATGTGGTCATTGACAATCTAACATCTGCTTTGCAGGTCAAGCTCACAGAAGGACGATTTTTTTACGCATTATGAGTGGTTCTTATGTAATACATAGTTTGTATGACATTATTAGTCGTGTGAGACTTTTTATGCGGTATTTAAGAATTTAAAATGCATAACTTATATTGTTAAATTCAAAATTACATTGGTTTTGCAAAAATCTCTCATTGGTTGGAGCGAACATACTTTTTTTCAGACAGATTTAAGTGACCTTAATAAAATTGTCATAACTCTCTCATTTCAAAACATTTTCAAGTGATTCAAATTGTGTTTATTAGATATATCAGAGTAGTATAATTTTCGTGTTTTGATGAGCTTGAGAATCGGTCTTGATCGAGCATATGTGTTGAACTAAAGTAAGGGATAATACCTATTTTCAGAGAAAAATAAGGTGAGAGAGGTGACGGGGTGGTACTGGTGCTTGATGGAGAAAAAAGAGATAAAGGTGATGGTGGTAGGAGGGAGAGAAGTGGTGGTGGTGATGATGGCGGGGTGATGGCGGTGTCTGGTAGAGAAAAGAGTGAGGGAGGAAAAGAAGAAGAAGAAGGGAAGAAAAGAAGATGAAGAGAGGAGAGAAGAGAAAAAAAATTAATTTGAGTTTTATTGGTGGTGTGAGAAATAAAGTAGGTGGTGTGGGAGAGAAAAAAATTGCTTTGATGGTGTGAGAGAGCACTTTTGGTGGTGTGAAGTAGTCGTTGCCTTGTGAAAATAACAAGCAGGAAAAAAACGAAAGTTCATTCATTCAAGTTCCACCATTAACCCATTAATCCCATAGACATTATAACAGGAGTATCGCTAATTAACCTTAATATTTTTGACAGCTCTTGAAGTGATGGCGCCCATCTAAACAAGAATCCACACATTTCAAAAATTTCAAAATTCCTCAAAACCTTATCTAAAAAGAAACAACAATTCTAGCCAATCTCACGAGGTGATATAATCACTAATCAGACTCTTGGAACTACTAATTGATTGATCAAAAATTCTAATTGTCGAGGGAAGCAGCGAGGAAAACAGCGTGGGACCCCACAGAGGGGAGGGGGAGCCATCAATTCCTTTCGAGATGTGCATTTAAATTTTCAACACCCGCATCCCAAGAGGAATGGACGGCTCCCCCTCCCCCCTTGGGTCGGATCGGTTGTCGGAGATACTGACTGAAGCGTAGGCTTTGTTTGCTGGGTTTAGTATTTCTGACTTTTACCCTGGGTTGGAGTGGGTTAACTCGGTTACTGGGTTGAAACGGAGGTTGATAAGGAACTTGAATGATTTGAGCAAGGTTTGTGATGAGATCATAAGAGTGCATCTCGAGAAAAACAGTGTTGCGGCGTCGTCGAATCAAGAGGATTTTGTTGATGTTTTGCTTCGAGTGCAAAAGAGCGAGGACTTGGAAGTGCCCATTACTGATGACAATCTCAAAGCACTTGTTTTGGTAACTCATCAACTCACTTCATTTTCTTTTAATTTCTCATTTTTATAAGGATTGGCCCAAAGTAGTAGTCATAATAGATAAATTTCAAAAAGAAAAATCAGCTAACATAAAAGAGAAAGTTGTATCATGTGATCGATGGATCATAATACAATTTCACAGTGACCAGGTCAGGAGCTTTCAAAATTATTTTTAATTTCGTGTCAAACAAATTAAGAGTTTTTTCGTTGTACTTTATAAGAATGCCTCCAAGATGATTGCTGATTATGTGCGCAAATTTTGTTTGCTCGTAGGACATGTTTGTTGCTGGAACTGATACAACCTCGGCAACACTAGAATGGACAATGACAGAGCTAGCAGGACACCCAAGAGTCCTGCAGAAAGCTCAAGAAGAAGTGAGGAGAATTGCAGAGACCAAAGGGAGAGTAGACGAAAGCGATCTTCCCCAGCTGATCTACATGAAATCGGTAATCAAGGAAACATTAAGGATACATCCCCCAGTGCCATTACTTGTTCCTCGCGAATCCATGGAAGAGTGCGCCATTGATGATTACTCTATTCCTGCCAAGACTAGAGTACTAATCAATACCTATGCGATCGGACGAGATCCGGAGTCTTGGGAAAACTCTCTGGAATACATTCCGGAGAGGTTTGTGGACAGTAGCATTGATGTGAAGGCAAAATTATGAGTTACTACCATTTGGTGGAGGGAGGAGAGGTTGCCCTGGGTATTCGTTTGAATTGGCTACTATAGAGACTGCATTGGCTAGGATGTTGTATCATTTCGATTGGGCACTACCGCCTGGTGTTGGAGCCGAGGATGTCGATCTCAGTGAGATTTTTGGGTTGGCTACCAGGAAAAAGGTTGAACTGATTCTTGTTCCAACTATCAACAAGGACTATGAATTCAAGGGAGATCATGCTGTATTGTAGGTTAAGTTTAAATTATGCCTTTTACAATGAATAATTCATAAGAAAAACAATATGAAGATTGAAATTTGTTAGAAACATATGAATTAATATAAAAACAAAATAAGTACATAATTGTTGTCCTGCAGTTTAAGCCAAAACATTACATGAAGAACAAGCCGTATTCATTCTTTCCAATTTTATTAGCAACTCTGTTAATAGCAAATATAGCATTGATTTGGGTACGTGGATAAATTTAAGGTTTTTCGTTTAAAATGCTCTTTTGTTTTTTTATCAGAATCTGAAATGCTCTTAAAAGAATAAGAAAAAAATATTTATTACAAGAAGAACAAGCCATATTCATTCTTTCCAATTTTATTCATACTAATTTAACCAATCAAATCGAACCAACCGAATATATATAATAAATAATATATATTATATATATATAAATAATACAATATGTTTAAAATAGTCAGTCGGTTCGATTTTAGTTGGTTCGATTCGGTTATGGTTTGCATAAATTAGAATCGGTTCGATTTCGAATCGATTTGTAAATGGTCGGTTCGATTTCGATTTGAAAATTTTAAAATCGACCTAAGTCAATTCGATTTTCAGCCCTACTTTTGTTCTTTCATCAAAGTCCATATTATAGCCCAAGATTGCTATATGACACATTTTCTAAGCCCAAAAGAGTATCTAGTAGCGTTCCAAAAACAATGAACAAGTAAAATATGTCTCCCAAATGAAGAGTATAAAGTAGGGCTGGGCAAGTTCGGGTAACCGGCCCAAAAACCTAAAATCGAAGTCCGGACATAATTTTTAACACTGAAATTTGAAAACCGAGATCGAACCAAATAAGGCCGGTTAATTGGATCTCGGTTAACTGAAATCCTCGGTTTGGGTGGGCTGGTCTCGATCCAATCAACCAGATTTTTTTTTCTCTCCCCTCTCCCCTTCCCCCCTCTCCATCAGACAAGAAAGTGAAAATGCTCGGGGTCGAGCATCCTGTTGATTTCTCCCTACTCTCGCCATCAGCATCTCGCCATTAGCATCTCACCCTGTTGATTTCACCCTGCTCTCGCCATCAGCATCTCGCCTGTTGATTTCACCCTGCTCTCACCATCAACATCTCGCCCTGTTGATTTCGCATCTCGCCCTAATTGATTTCGCCATGAAAGCATCCAGACAACCATTTTATGAATGGAAGTCCATTTTCCTTCACATGGTTTAGTGGATTTGTTTAGTGGGAAGTTGTAGTTTTAAATTAGTTTTGTAACTGATGAAAGGTGGTGAAGATTAGACTGGTGTTTTGGATGTTTGTTGCTAATTAATGAGTTGATGACAACTAGTGTTGTGCGTTTATCAATTGAGTAAAAGATGGTGGGTGAGATCATACTTCAAAGTGACATCCAGTTTAAAACACTTTTCTTTCCAGCGTTGCACAGGGTTTGAGGAGTCGGGTCGACTACCCGACTAGCTTCAGAAATGGAAACCGAGACCCGAACCAAAAACTTAGAACCGGGCCTGGCTTCTACAACCGAAACATTTATAATTAATAAAAATCGATCCGAACCGACCCGATCGGTCCGGTTGTCGGTTGGGTCCGGGCTTTCGGTCATAAATGCCCATCCCTAATATAAAGTATAAACATAGGGGAGGAAATATTTCCAATCATTCAACGTAAAGTTTAATTAAGGGTGGGCATTTAGGACTGAAAGCCCGAACCGAACCGACAATCGGACCGATCGGGTCGGTTCAGATCGGTTTTTATTAATTATAATGTTTCGGTTGTAAAAGCCCGACCCGACCCAAAGTTTCTGGTCCTGGCCTCGATTTCCATTTTGAAGCCCGTTGGATAATCGGCCAAGCCCGACTCCTCGACTCTCTGTGCAACACTGGAGAAAGCAGTGTTTTAAACTGGATGTCACTTTGAAGTATGATCTCACCCACCATCTTTTACTCAATTGATAAACACAGAACACTCTTAGTTGTCATCAACTAATTAATTAGTAACAAACATCCAAAACACCAGTCTAATCTTCACCACCTTTCATCAGTCACAAAACCATTTTAAAACTACAACTTCCCACTAAACAAATCCACTAAACCATGTGAAGAAAATGACTTCCTTTCATAAAATGGTTGTCACATGCTTTCATGGAGAAATCAATAGGGCGAGATGCGAAATCAACAGTGCGAGATGTGATGGCGAAAGCAGGGCAAAATCAACAGGGCAAGACGTTGATGGCGAGAGCAGGGCGAAATCAACAGGGCGAGATGCTGATGGCGAGAGCAAGGGTGAAATCAACAGGATGCTCGACCCCTAGAAATTTCGCTTTCTTGTCTAATGGAGAGGGAGGAGAAGGGAGAGGGGAGAGAAAAAAAGAGAAAAAAAATATCTGGTTGATCGGACCGAGACCGGCCCAACCCGAACCGAGAATTTGGTTAACCGAGATCTGGTTAATCGACCTTATTCGGTCCGGTCTCGGTTTTCAAATCTCTGTTTAAAAAATTCGGATCGATTTTGTTAATGGTCAATTCGGTTTCGGTTTGAAAATTTTAAAACCGACCTAAGTCAATTCGGTTTTCAGCCCTACTTTTGTTCATTTCATCAAAGTCCATATTGTAGCCGAGATTGCTATATGACCCATTTTCTAAGCCCAAAACAGTGTCTAGTAAGTTTCCAAAAAAAATGTACAAGTAAAATATGCCTCCCAAATGAAGAGTATAAAGTAGGGCTGGGCAAGTCCATGTAACCGGCCCGAAAGCCCAAAATCGAAGTCCGGACATAATTTTTTAAAACTGAAATTCGAAAATCGAGACCGGGCCTAATAAGGCTGGTTAACCGGATCTCGATTAATCGAGGTCTCGGTTTGGGTCAGCCGTTTTCGATCCAATTAACCAGATTTTTTTTCTCCCTCTCCCTTCTCCATCAGACAAGAAAGCGAAAATTCTAGGGGGTCGAGCATCCTGTTATTTCGCCCTGTCTCGCCATCAGCATCTCACCCTGTTGATTTCGCCCTATTCTCACCATCAGCATCTCGCCCTGTTCTCGCCATCAGCATCTCGCCCTATTGAATTTTCGCCCTGCTTCGCCAATCAGCATTCGCCTGTATATTTGCCATGAAAGCATCCGGACACCATTTTATAATGGAAGTCATTTTCATCACATGGTTTAGTGGATTTGTTTAGTGGAAAGTTGTAGTTTTAAATTAGTTTTATGGCTGATGAAAGGTGGTGAAGATTAGACTGGTGTTTTGGATGTTTGTTGCTAATTAATGAGTTGATGACAACTAAGAGTGTTTTGGTGTTTATCAATTGAGTAAAAGATGGTGGTGAGATCATACTTCAAAAGTGACATCCAGTTTAAAAACATTGTTCTCTCCAGCGTTGCAGGCAGGATTCAAGGAGTCGGGCTAGACCGGTGACCGACGTGCTTCAGAATAAAAATCGAGGCCCGGTCCAGAACTTCGGGCCGGGCTTTTACAATCGAAAACATTTATAATTAATAAAAATCGATCCGAACCGACCCGATCAGCTCCGGTTGTCGGTTCGGTCCCCGGCTTTTGTCATAAATGCCCATCCCTAATATAAAGTACAACATAGGGGAGGAAATATTTCCAATCATTCAACGTAAAGTTTAATTAGGGCTGGCATTTAGGACAGAAAGCCCCGGACCGAACCGACAGCAGGACCGATCGGATAGGTTTAGATCGATTTTTATTAATTATAAATGTTTCGGGTGTAAAAGCCCGACCCTGCCCAAAGTTTCTAGTCGTGACCTCGATTTCCATTTAATGAAGCCCGATGGGTAACCGACCAAGCCCGACTCCTCAACTCCCTATGCAACACTGGAGAGAACAGTGTTTTAAACCGGATGTCACTTTGAACGTATGATCTCACCCACCATATTTACTCAATTGAAATCCCACACACCACTCTTAGTTGTCATCAACTAATTATTAGTAACAAACATCCAAAACACCAGTCTAATCTTTACCACTTTTTCATCAGTCACAAAACTATTTTAAAACTACAACTTCCCACTAAACAAATCCACTAAACCATGTGAAAAAAATGACTTCCTTCATAAAATGTGTGTCCACATGCTTTCATGGCCAAAATCAACTGGGCGAGATGCGAAATTAACAGGGCGAAATCAATAGGGGGAGATTCTGATGGCGAGAGTAGCGCCAGATGCTGATGGCGAGATGCTTATGTGAGAGCAGGCGAAATCAATAGGGCGAGATGCTAATGGCGAGAGCAGGGTGAAATCAACAGGAGCTCGACCCCTAGAAATTGCTTCTTGTCTGATGGAGGGGGAGGAGTGAGGGGAGAAAAAAAGAAGAAAATAAATATCTGGTTGATTGGACCGAGACCGGCCGGACCTGAACCGAGATCTGGTTAACCGGCCTTTTTCGGTCCGGTCTCGATTTTCAAATCTCCAGTTTTAAAAAATTCGGATCGATTTTGTTAATTGTCGTTTCGATTTCGGTTTGAAAATTTTAAAACCGACCTAAGTCCATTCGGTTTTTAGCACTACTTTGTTCATTTCATCAAAGTCCATATTGTAGCCCAAGATTGCTATATTACCCATTTTCTAAGCCCAAAACAGTGTCTAGTAACGTTCCAAAAAATGTACAAGTAAAATATGCCTCCTAAATGAGAGTATAAAGTAGGGGCTAGGCAAGTCGGGTAACCGGCCTGAAAACCAAAATCAGAAGTCCAGACATAATTTTTAAAACTGAAATTTGAAAATCGAGACGGACCGAATAAGGCCGGTTAACCGGATCTCGGTTAACGAATTCTCGGTTTGGGTCGAGCCGGCCTCGATCCAATCAACCAGATATTTTTTTTTCTCTTTTTTCTCTCCCCTCTCCCTTCTCCTCCCTCTCCATAGAACAAGAAAGTGAAAATTCTAGGGGTCGAGCCATCTTGTTGAATTTCGCCCTATCTCGCCATCAACATCTCACCCTGTTTGATTCGCCCCTGCTCTCGCGATCATCATCTCGCCATCAGCATCTCGCCCTGTTGATTTCGCCCTGCTCTCACCATCAGCATCTTGCCCTGTTGATTTCGCATGTCGCCCTGTTGATTTAGCTATGAAAGCATGTGGACAACCATTTTATGAATGGAAGTCATTTTCTTCACATGGGTAAGTGGATTTGTTTAGTGGGAAGTTGTAGTTTTAAATTAGTTTTGTGAGTGATGAAAGGTGGTGAAGATTAGACTGGTGTTTTGAATGTTTGTTGCTAATTAATGAGTTGATGACAACTAAGAGTGTTGTGTGTTTATCAATTGAGTAAAAGATGGTGGGTGAGATCAAACTTCAAAGTGATATCTAGTTTAAAACATTGTTCTCTCCAGTGTTGCACAGGGAGTCGAGGAGTCGGGAAGGGCCGGTTACCCGATGGGCTTCAGAAATGGAAACCGAGGTCCGAACCAGAAACTTCAGGTCGGGCCGGACTTTTACAACTGAAACATTTATAATTAATAAAAATCGATCTGAACCGACCCAATCGGTCCGATTGTCGGTTCGGTCTGGGATTTTGGTCCTAAATGCCCACCCCTAATATAAAGTATAAACATAGGGGAGAAAATATTTCCAATCATTCAATGTAAGTTTAATTAGGGGTGGGCATTTAGGACCGAAAGCCCAGACCGATCCGACAACCGGACCGATTGGGTCGGTTCAGATCGGTTTTTATTAATTATAAATGTTTCGGTTGTAAAAGCCTGGCCTGGCCCGAAGTTTCTGGTCCGGGCCTCAATTTCCATTTTGAAGCTCGTCGGGTAATCGGCCAAGCCCGACTCCTCGACTCCCTGTGCAGCACTGGACAGAACAGTGTTTTAAACTGGATGTCACTTCGAAGTATGATCTCACCCACCATCTCTTACTCAATTGATAAACACACAACACTCTTAGTTGTCATCAACTTATTAATTAACAACAAACATCCAAAACACCAGTCTAATCTTCACCACCTTTCATCAGTCACAAAACTAATTTAAAGCTACAACTTTCAACTAAACAAATCCACTAAACCATGTGAAGAAAATGACTTCCTTTCATAAAATGGTTGTCCACATGCTTTCATGGCGAAATCAATAGGGCAAGATGTTGATGGCGAGAGCAGGGCGAAATCAACAGAGGGAAATGCTGATGGCGAAAGCAGGGCGAGATGCTGATGGCGAGAGCAGGGCGAAATCAACAGGGCGAGATGCTGATGGCGAGAGCAGGTGAAATCAACAGGATGCTCGACCCTTAGAATTTTCGCTTTATTGTCTGATGGAGAGGAATGAGAAAGGAGAGGGGAGAAAAAAAAAAGAGAAAAAAATATCTGGTTGATTGGATTGAGACCGGCTCGACCAGAGATTTGGTTAACCGGCATTATTCGGTCCGGTCTCGGTTTTCAAATTTCAGTTTTAAAAAATTCGGATTGATTTTGTTAATGGTCAATTCGATTTCGGTTTGAAAATTTTAAAACCGACTTAAGTCGATTCGGTTTTCAGCCATACTTTTGTTCATTTCATCAAAGTCCATATTGTAGCCCAAGATTGCTATATGACCATTTTCTAAGCCCAAAACAGTGTCTAGTAACGTTCCAAAAAAATGTACAAGTAAAATATGTCTCCCAAATGAAGAATATAAAGTAGGGCTGGGCAAGTCTGGGTAACCAGCCCCAAAACCTAAAACCGAAGTCCGGACATAATTTTTTAAAACTGAAATTTGAAAATCGAGACCGAACCGAATAAGGCCGATTAACCGGATCTCGGTTAACCAATTCTCGATTTGGGTCGGGCCGGTCTCAATCCAATCAACCAGATATTTTTTTATTCTCTTTTTTTCTCTCCCCTCTCCATCAGAC
>QNQO01010789.1:0-26082 GCA_003290165.1 Berberis thunbergii | reverse complement strand
CCTAAATTTAGGAGCAACCAAATCACCCCCTGTATCTAAAATAATAATCAAATATTCCAAATCTTTAATTTCCAACTCCCAACTAATTATTAATACTATTTTTTTCTTAAAAAACTCACAATTATTTTAATTAGTCAAATTTAAATTAAGTTGAAATTAATAAAATATATTAATAATAACAATATAATAATATAATTAAAATTAATAATAGTATAATTATATTAAGTTGAATTAATAATAATATGATTGAAATTAAATTGATATAGAAAATTGGAAAATATATTTAAATAATGATGAAAAATTTTAAATATGAGATGTGGTTGGAGTGATGAAGAAATAGGAAAACCACTAAATTTAACTTTTTGTTAAAATGGGAGATGATGGATCCCCATTTTAACTTTTAGCAGAGGAAATGCTCTAAGTTCTACCGTGCAAAAGTTTCGGATTTAATTTTGGTGTTTGTATCACTGAACATTATCTGATTTCTGTGTATAGCAGTAAAACCTATCGAATTCTGTTTAGTTTAATTCAGAGGTGATCACTAGTCATCTTCATTCAGATCTTTTGTGACCACTAAATATATGATCAGTAGAATTGTTGGATGTGTATAGTGCTACAAGTCTATTCCTGTACCCTAATAATTGATGCTATACATGTGAGTCCAGAGTCTGTAATGGATTGTAGCCATGCTTTTCATGCCTATGACACAGATCATCGTGGCCTATAACAATAATTGATGCTACACATGGAGTTGATGGATAGAATAAGTTACCATGTGTATCACACGCACGAAATTATGATTTTGAGTTTGGATGCTGTGGGAAGGTTGGATGTCAAGCCAGGTTATATATAGATACGTGTTGTTGTGTTAGAGAATACTTGAATTAGTAAGTTTCTATATCATTATAATCAAATACCGATAGTCTACAGCATATAGAACAATTCTTAAGATTGGTCCCTAGCGTAAGATTGGCGTCAGGGGAGCCTCAAGAACGTGATGAACATGAAAAAATAATGAAAATGAGGAACAAAAGAAGAAGAATAAATAAAAAAAAACAAAAAACAGAATAATAATAGATTAAGAAAATGGTATGATGAGGGTCTTGAAGTTCCCTGACGCCGATCTGGCGTTAGGGGCTGGCTCTTAGAATTTTATATACATAATTACTTGTTTTGACTGAAATGTTTTGGCATTTAGGGTATGTTTTGATAGCCATTTTTCTTTTTCATAAGGCTTGTTTCCCGTTACTCATTGAAATCCAAGTATGAGAGTGAGGCCTCAGAATTTGATGGATCGGTTTTCGAATCTCTTTAATTTTGACCTTACAATGAACACACGTGAGCCAAAGACCACCGTTGTAGCAGTCGATGACACTCCGATTTAAGTCAGACAACTGGGCTTGAAATTGGGTTTTGTAGTGGCCTTGTTTATAACTTTGTGGCCTTTTTATCATGCGATAGTCATGTGTTCGGCTATGCCTTTAGTAACGTAGTTGAATGAGAGATATTTGTTAGAGATCATTTCCTTGTGGAATGTTGTCCATGTAGGAGAGTTTTCATGCATGACTTATACTCTAATATTTTATTCTCAATGGAGTCAATATGTTACAGACATGTCAGTCATAGGTCAAACTCTTAAATATCTGCCTTATCTGGCTTTATGCGTATTGGGCTTTACCATATGACTTATGGGTGTAATAGGGCCTTGCAGATATGGTCTAACATCCTGGTACCTGCCTCAACGAGCTTGAAGTAATTTGGGCAAAGTTCAGGGTGCGAATAACCAACTGATTCGAAAAATCAGTTGGTTCCCTCATTGTCCTCCTACGCCGCTCCGTTGCTTCCTCCTTGGTCCTCGCTAGCTCCTTCTTCTCCGGTGAAGATCACCTAACACGAGACAGAGAGATGGTAATGGAGACACGAGAGAGAGAGAGAAAAAGAAGAAAAGATGAACGGGAGTGGGAGCAAGGGGTGGTGCTCTGTTTTCGTGGTGGTGGTGTTGGTCCGTGGTTGATCAGAGGGGATAGGGAGATGGAGGAGGATGTGAGAGAGAGAGCTTCCGGGTGATGATGGTGGTGTAGTGTGGGTTGTTAGTCTGCTGTGGGAGAGGAAAACAGGATGGTGCATTGTCTGTGGCGAGGAAACAGGGATGGTGTGTGTGTGGGTTGTTGCGTCCTCTGTTTTGTGCGCGAGGATAGTGAGTTTTGGGTTAGGTTAAATTAGATGGACTTAGGTTTGTTTGAGTTAGGTTTAGACATGTGACCCACTACTTTGTACCACCATTTGAATCAACCAATTGATCATTCCTCAAATTTCGCCTTAATGCGATTCATCGTTCACGCTCAAATTCCCTACAAAAACATGAAAATGAAATAATTAGAATAAAATATAATAATCGAAACACTAATATTATAAATTAAAGGATATATTATATAATAATTACGTGAATATCAATAAACTACACAGAAATGTTTGCACCAGTTGCAAAGATGGAATACACAGTGAGAATGATTGTGGCTTTAACAGCTCACAAAGGATGGACTCTCTATCAACTTGATGTCAAATTTGCCTTCCTGCATGGGGAGCTCAATGAAGAAGTGTATGTGGAGAAGCCTAAGGGTATGAGCTGAAGAACAGTCCTAAAAAAGTATACAGGTTGAAAAAAGCTCTCTATGGACTGAAACAAGCTCCACGAGCTTGGTTCAGTCGTATTGAAGCTCATTTCATAAGTGAAGGTTTGAGAAGTGTTATAGTGAACATACTTTGTTCATTAAAACAAATAAGGGAGGTAAGATTCTCATTGTCAACTTATATGTGGATGATTTAATATTTACTAGCAATGATGAATTTATGTTTGCTAAGTTTAAGAATTCCAAGGTTGAGGGAGTTTGATACGACTAATTGGGGAAAATGAGGTTTTTCTTGGCATAGAAGTGTTGTAGAGGTCGGATGGGATTTATATTTGCCAGAGAAAGTATGCTTTGAGATATTGAATAGGTTTACGATGGAGAATAAGCAACTCGGTCATAATCCAACTGTTCCAGGTTGTAAACTTTTTAAAGATGAGAATGGAGTTCGTGTTGATGAGACTCTGTTTAATAGATGGTGGGATGCCTCATGTACTTAACAACTACGAGGCCGGATTTGATGTTGCAATAAGTTTGATTAGCAGGTACATGGATAAACCAACTAAGTTGCATTTGCTGGCAGCCAAGAGGATACTAAGGTATTGAAAGGAACCACTGGACTTGAAGTTTTTTACAAGAAGGGGAGGGTGTGAAGGTTTGGTTGGTTATGTAGATAGCGACTATGCAGGAGATCTAAAAGATAGAAAAATCACATCAGGCTATGTCTTCATGTTGGGATCTAGAATTGTGTCTGGTCATCAAGAAAACAACCTATAGTCACACTCTCAACCACTTGAAGCAGAGTTCATGGCTGCAGCTGCTTGTGCTAGCCAAGCTGTTTTGATGAAGAGGATACTTGAGAAACTGAGTCTGGAGGAAAGTAAGTGTACTACAATTCTTTGTGATAATAGTTCCACAATTAAACTATCAAAAAACCCTGTGTTACATGGTCAAAGCAAGCACATTGATGTGCGCTTCCATTTTCTCCGTGATCTCACACAAGAAGGAGTAGTTGAGTTGGTTTATTGTAAAACACAAGATCAGCTGGCAGATGTGATGACAAAGCCCCTCACAGTGGATGCATTTAAGAAATTTCGAAGTCAGTTGGGAGTTTGCCAAGTTCCTGAATTAAACTAGTTGCAGTTGAGAACTAGTTTAAGGGAGGGAATGAAGATAAAGCTTAGGTCTCTGTTTTAATTAAGTTTTGTATTCAGTTTGAATAAGTCCTAGTCTTTAGGGTACTGATTTGGTGTTCCTTGATTCTTGCTAGTTGCACTTATCACGTTTGCTAGTTGTAAACGTGAGCTAGTTTTTCTCATTCTGTTAAGATTGTAAAAGGCTATTTATAAGCCTAGATTGTATAATAAGATGTAAGTCATTCCCAGAATTGTTGAGCACTTTTTCATCCTTTATTTTCTATCTTAACACTTTCAGAGAGGTTGTCGATAGTAGACATTTCAGCAAGATCAAAGATATCGCGATAAGCAGACACTCTAGCTAGTTCAGAGAGATCCTCAGTAGGAGACATTCCGACAAGATTAGAGAAATCACGAGAAGCCTCATTAGTAGATGATTCGCCGCCCAGTGAAGACGCTGGAAGCTTCATCTGAAAACGGCGTGGTTCACCATTTTTTGTTTCGGAATGAAAAGTGGATGTAAAGATGAACAGAATAAAATCTACATCGTGATTTCTCTAATATTTATAGTAACAATTGTATAGGAAAATGAAGAACTAAAACGACCCTTCTTCTCTAATGAGGGAGAAAACTGAGAAAAAATAAATATTTCAATCTTTGTATATTTTAACCTGCTATAATCTTAGTGGCAAAGTTTGTTATGTGAGTTGATGATACATCAAAATGGACCAATCATCATGATCATATATGTGGCAGAGAACATCCATCACGAGGATATGACATTCCATCTATTGGGCAAGCTCGTAAAACCAAAAAAGAATAAAGCCAACCACTGAGACCCAGACGAGGCCCCACTATAACAAGATATAATCAAAGCCTCAAATCCAGACTCGAAGGAATCAAATCCCAAATCAAGGCCCAACACGAGTTTTCTCATAAAGAAGAAGAACATTGCACCAAAAAGAGTGGTGGAGAGAGTTGCGCCTCCACGGATGCATCTCCATCAAGGAGAAGACTATTACGAGAAATATCTCATTCCGTTGCTCTTCACATGCTTAAGCCACGCAGAAAATTAACCACAACTATTATAAAAATAAAGGGAACATTCGACACATGCATACAACTTTAACTGAGTTTTGTCCAGATTTACTTCCTTATTCAAACAGAGTTGTTTACTTAAGTATTCTGCCACAAAAAATGTGGTCATTGACAATCTAACATCTGCTTTGCAGGTCAAGCTCACAGAAGGACGATTTTTTTACGCATTATGAGTGGTTCTTATGTAATACATAGTTTGTATGACATTATTAGTCGTGTGAGACTTTTTATGCGGTATTTAAGAATTTAAAATGCATAACTTATATTGTTAAATTCAAAATTACATTGGTTTTGCAAAAATCTCTCATTGGTTGGAGCGAACATACTTTTTTTCAGACAGATTTAAGTGACCTTAATAAAATTGTCATAACTCTCTCATTTCAAAACATTTTCAAGTGATTCAAATTGTGTTTATTAGATATATCAGAGTAGTATAATTTTCGTGTTTTGATGAGCTTGAGAATCGGTCTTGATCGAGCATATGTGTTGAACTAAAGTAAGGGATAATACCTATTTTCAGAGAAAAATAAGGTGAGAGAGGTGACGGGGTGGTACTGGTGCTTGATGGAGAAAAAAGAGATAAAGGTGATGGTGGTAGGAGGGAGAGAAGTGGTGGTGGTGATGATGGCGGGGTGATGGCGGTGTCTGGTAGAGAAAAGAGTGAGGGAGGAAAAGAAGAAGAAGAAGGGAAGAAAAGAAGATGAAGAGAGGAGAGAAGAGAAAAAAAATTAATTTGAGTTTTTATTGGTGGTGTGAGAAATAAAGTAGGTGGTGTGGGAGAGAAAAAAATTGCTTTGATGGTGTGAGAGAGCACTTTTGGTGGTGTGAAGTAGTCGTTGCCTTGTGAAAATAACAAGCAGGAAAAAAACGAAAGTTCATTCATTCAAGTTCCACCATTAACCCATTAATCCCATAGACATTATAACAGGAGTATCGCTAATTAACCTTAATATTTTTGACAGCTCTTGAAGTGATGGCGCCCATCTAAACAAGAATCCACACATTTCAAAAATTTCAAAATTCCTCAAAACCTTATCTAAAAAGAAACAACAATTCTAGCCAATCTCACGAGGTGATATAATCACTAATCAGACTCTTGGAACTACTAATTGATTGATCAAAAATTCTAATTGTCGAGGGAAGCAGCGAGGAAAACAGCGTGGGACCCCACAGAGGGGAGGGGGAGCCATCAATTCCTTTCGAGATGTGCATTTAAATTTTCAACACCCGCATCCCAAGAGGAATGGACGGCTCCCCCTCCCCCCTTGGGTCGGATCGGTTGTCGGAGATACTGACTGAAGCGTAGGCTTTGTTTGCTGGGTTTAGTATTTCTGACTTTTACCCTGGGTTGGAGTGGGTTAACTCGGTTACTGGGTTGAAACGGAGGTTGATAAGGAACTTGAATGATTTGAGCAAGGTTTGTGATGAGATCATAAGAGTGCATCTCGAGAAAAACAGTGTTGCGGCGTCGTCGAATCAAGAGGATTTTGTTGATGTTTTGCTTCGAGTGCAAAAGAGCGAGGACTTGGAAGTGCCCATTACTGATGACAATCTCAAAGCACTTGTTTTGGTAACTCATCAACTCACTTCATTTTCTTTTAATTTCTCATTTTTATAAGGATTGGCCCAAAGTAGTAGTCATAATAGATAAATTTCAAAAAGAAAAATCAGCTAACATAAAAGAGAAAGTTGTATCATGTGATCGATGGATCATAATACAATTTCACAGTGACCAGGTCAGGAGCTTTCAAAATTATTTTTAATTTCGTGTCAAACAAATTAAGAGTTTTTTCGTTGTACTTTATAAGAATGCCTCCAAGATGATTGCTGATTATGTGCGCAAATTTTGTTTTGCTCGTAGGACATGTTTGTTGCTGGAACTGATACAACCTCGGCAACACTAGAATGGACAATGACAGAGCTAGCAGGACACCCAAGAGTCCTGCAGAAAGCTCAAGAAGAAGTGAGGAGAATTGCAGAGACCAAAGGGAGAGTAGACGAAAGCGATCTTCCCCAGCTGATCTACATGAAATCGGTAATCAAGGAAACATTAAGGATACATCCCCCAGTGCCATTACTTGTTCCTCGCGAATCCATGGAAGAGTGCGCCATTGATGATTACTCTATTCCTGCCAAGACTAGAGTACTAATCAATACCTATGCGATCGGACGAGATCCGGAGTCTTGGGAAAACTCTCTGGAATACATTCCGGAGAGGTTTGTGGACAGTAGCATTGATGTGAAAGGCAAAATTATGAGTTACTACCATTTGGTGGAGGGAGGAGAGGTTGCCCTGGGTATTCGTTTGAATTGGCTACTATAGAGACTGCATTGGCTAGGATGTTGTATCATTTCGATTGGGCACTACCGCCTGGTGTTGGAGCCGAGGATGTCGATCTCAGTGAGATTTTTGGGTTGGCTACCAGGAAAAAGGTTGAACTGATTCTTGTTCCAACTATCAACAAGGACTATGAATTCAAGGGAGATCATGCTGTTATTGTAGGTTAAGTTTAAATTATGCCTTTTACAATGAATAATTCATAAGAAAAAACAATATGAAGATTTGAAATTTGTTAGAAACATATGAATTAATATAAAAACAAAATAAGTACATAATTGTTGTCCTGCAGTTTAAGCCAAAACATTACATGAAGAACAAGCCGTATTCATTCTTTCCAATTTTATTAGCAACTCTGTTAATAGCAAAATATAGCATTGATTTGGGTACGTGGATAAATTTAAGGTTTTTCGTTTAAAATGCTCTTTTGTTTTTTTATCAGAATCTGAAATGCTCTTAAAAGAATAAGAAAAAAATATTTATTACAAGAAGAACAAGCCATATTCATTCTTTCCAATTTTATTCATACTAATTTTAACCAATCAAATCGAACCAACCGAATATATATAATAAATAATATATATTATATATATATAAATAATACAATATGTTTAAAATAGTCAGTCGGTTCGATTTTAGTTGGTTCGATTCGGTTATGGTTTGCATAAATTAGAATCGGTTCGATTTCGAATCGATTTTGTTAAATGGTCGGTTCGATTTCGATTTGAAAATTTTAAAATCGACCTAAGTCAATTCGATTTTCAGCCCTACTTTTGTTCTTTCATCAAAGTCCATATTATAGCCCAAGATTGCTATATGACACATTTTCTAAGCCCAAAAGAGTATCTAGTAGCGTTCCAAAAACAATGAACAAGTAAAATATGTCTCCCAAATGAAGAGTATAAAGTAGGGCTGGGCAAGTTCGGGTAACCGGCCCAAAAACCTAAAATCGAAGTCCGGACATAATTTTTTAACACTGAAATTTGAAAACCGAGATCGAACCAAATAAGGCCGGTTAATTGGATCTCGGTTAACTGAAATCTCGGTTTGGGTCGGGCTGGTCTCGATCCAATCAACCAGATTTTTTTTTTCTCTCCCCTCTCCCTTCCCCCCTCTCCATCAGACAAGAAAGTGAAAATGCTCGGGGTCGAGCATCCTGTTGATTTCTCCCTACTCTCGCCATCAGCATCTCGCCATTAGCATCTCACCCTGTTGATTTCACCCTGCTCTCGCCATCAGCATCTCGCCTGTTGATTTCACCCTGCTCTCACCATCAACATCTCGCCCTGTTGATTTCGCATCTCGCCCTATTGATTTCGCCATGAAAGCATCCAGACAACCATTTTATGAATGGAAGTCATTTTCTTCACATGGTTTAGTGGATTTGTTTAGTGGGAAGTTGTAGTTTTAAATTAGTTTTGTAACTGATGAAAGGTGGTGAAGATTAGACTGGTGTTTTGGATGTTTGTTGCTAATTAATGAGTTGATGACAACTAGTGTTGTGCGTTTATCAATTGAGTAAAAGATGGTGGGTGAGATCATACTTCAAAGTGACATCCAGTTTAAAACACTTTTCTTTCCAGCGTTGCACAAGGGTTTGAGGAGTCGGGTCGACTACCCGACTAGCTTCAGAAATGGAAACCGAGACCCGAACCAAAAACTTAGAACCGGGCCTGGCTTCTACAACCGAAACATTTATAATTAATAAAAATCGATCCGAACCGACCCGATCGGTCCGGTTGTCGGTTCGGTCCGGGCTTTCGGTCATAAATGCCCATCCCTAATATAAAGTATAAACATAGGGGAGGAAATATTTCCAATCATTCAACGTAAAGTTTAATTAAGGGTGGGCATTTAGGACTGAAAGCCCGAACCGAACCGACAATCGGACCGATCGGGTCGGTTCAGATCGGTTTTTATTAATTATAAATGTTTCGGTTGTAAAAGCCCGACCCGACCCAAAGTTTCTGGTCCTGGCCTCGATTTCCATTTTTGAAGCCCGTTGGATAATCGGCCAAGCCCGACTCCTCGACTCTCTGTGCAACACTGGAGAAAGCAGTGTTTTAAACTGGATGTCACTTTGAAGTATGATCTCACCCACCATCTTTTACTCAATTGATAAACACAGAACACTCTTAGTTGTCATCAACTAATTAATTAGTAACAAACATCCAAAACACCAGTCTAATCTTCACCACCTTTCATCAGTCACAAAACCATTTTAAAACTACAACTTCCCACTAAACAAATCCACTAAACCATGTGAAGAAAATGACTTCCTTTCATAAAATGGTTGTCCACATGCTTTCATGGAGAAATCAATAGGGCGAGATGCGAAATCAACAGTGCGAGATGTTGATGGCGAAAGCAGGGCAAAATCAACAGGGCAAGACGTTGATGGCGAGAGCAGGGCGAAATCAACAGGGCGAGATGCTGATGGCGAGAGCAGGGTGAAATCAACAGGATGCTCGACCCCTAGAAATTTCGCTTTCTTGTCTAATGGAGAGGGAGGAGAAGGGAGAGGGGAGAGAAAAAAAGAGAAAAAAAATATCTGGTTGATCGGACCGAGACCGGCCCAACCCGAACCGAGAATTTGGTTAACCGAGATCTGGTTAATCGACCTTATTCGGTCCGGTCTCGGTTTTCAAATCTCTGTTTTAAAAAATTCGGATCGATTTTGTTAATGGTCAATTCGGTTTCGGTTTGAAAATTTTAAAACCGACCTAAGTCAATTCGGTTTTCAGCCCTACTTTTGTTCATTTCATCAAAGTCCATATTGTAGCCCGAGATTGCTATATGACCCATTTTCTAAGCCCAAAACAGTGTCTAGTAAGTTTCCAAAAAAAATGTACAAGTAAAATATGCCTCCCAAATGAAGAGTATAAAGTAGGGCTGGGCAAGTCCATGTAACCGGCCCGAAAGCCCAAAATCGAAGTCCGGACATAATTTTTTAAAACTGAAATTCGAAAATCGAGACCGGGCCTAATAAGGCTGGTTAACCGGATCTCGATTAATCGAGGTCTCGGTTTGGGTCAGGCCGTTTTCGATCCAATTAACCAGATTTTTTTTCTCCCCTCTCCCTTCTCCATCAGACAAGAAAGCGAAAATTCTAGGGGTCGAGCATCCTGTTGATTTCGCCCTGCTCTCGCCATCAGCATCTCACCCTGTTGATTTCGCCCTATTCTCACCATCAGCATCTCGCCCTGTTCTCGCCATCAGCATCTCGCCCTATTGATTTCGCCCTGCTCTCGCCATCAGCATTTCGCCCTGTATATTTTGCCATGAAAGCATGCGGACAACCATTTTATAAATGGAAGTCATTTTCATCACATGGTTTAGTGGATTTGTTTAGTGGAAAGTTGTAGTTTTAAATTAGTTTTATGGCTGATGAAAGGTGGTGAAGATTAGACTGGTGTTTTGGATGTTTGTTGCTAATTAATGAGTTGATGACAACTAAGAGTGTTTTGTGTTTATCAATTGAGTAAAAGATGGTGGGTGAGATCATACTTCAAAGTGACATCCAGTTTAAAACACTGTTCTCTCCAGCGTTGCACAGGGATTCAAGGAGTCGGGCTAGACCGGTGACCCGACGTGCTTCAGAAATAAAAATCGAGGCCCGGTCCAGAAACTTCGGGCCGGGCTTTTACAATCGAAACATTTATAATTAATAAAAATCGATCCGAACCGACCCGATCAGTCCGGTTGTCGGTTCGGTCCGGGCTTTCTGTCATAAATGCCCATCCCTAATATAAAGTACAAACATAGGGGAGGAAATATTTCCAATCATTCAACGTAAAGTTTAATTAGGGCTGGGCATTTAGGACAGAAAGCCCGGACCGAACCGACAGCAGGACCGATCGGATAGGTTTAGATCGATTTTTATTAATTATAAATGTTTCGGGTGTAAAAGCCCGACCCTGCCCAAAGTTTCTAGTCGTGACCTCGATTTCCATTTATGAAGCCCGATGGGTAACCGGCCAAGCCCGACTCCTCAACTCCCTATGCAACACTGGAGAGAACAGTGTTTTAAACTGGATGTCACTTTGAAGTATGATCTCACCCACCATCTTTTACTCAATTGATAAACACACAACACTCTTAGTTGTCATCAACTAATTAATTAGTAACAAACATCCAAAACACCAGTCTAATCTTTACCACTTTTCATCAGTCACAAAACTATTTTAAAACTACAACTTCCCACTAAACAAATCCACTAAACCATGTGAAAAAAATGACTTCCTTTCATAAAATTGTTGTCCACATGCTTTCATGGCAAAATCAACTGGGCGAGATGCGAAATTAACAGGGCGAAATCAATAGGGGGAGATTCTGATGGCGAGAGTAGCGCGAGATGCTGATGGCGAGATGCTTATGGTGAGAGCAGGGCGAAATCAATAGGGCGAGATGCTAATGGCGAGAGCAGGGTGAAATCAACAGGATGCTCGACCCCTAGAAATTTTGCTTTCTTGTCTGATGGAGAGGGGGGAGGAGGGTGAGGGGAGAGAAAAAAAGAGAAAAATAAATATCTGGTTGATTGGACCGAGACCGGCCGGACCTGAACCGAGATCTGGTTAACCGGCCTTTTTCGGTCCGGTCTCGATTTTCAAATCTCAGTTTTAAAAAATTCGGATCGATTTTATTAATTGTCGTTTCGATTTCGGTTTGAAAATTTTAAAACCGACCTAAGTCCATTCGGTTTTTAGCACTACTTTTGTTCATTTCATCAAAGTCCATATTGTAGCCCAAGATTGCTATATTACCCATTTTCTAAGCCCAAAACAGTGTCTAGTAACGTTCCAAAAAAATGTACAAGTAAAATATGCCTCCTAAATGAAGAGTATAAAGTAGGGCTAGGCAAGTCCGGGTAACCGGCCTGAAAACCCAAAATCGAAGTCCAGACATAATTTTTTAAAACTGAAATTTGAAAATCGAGACCGGACCGAATAAGGCCGGTTAACCGGATCTCGGTTAACCGAATTCTCGGTTTGGGTCGAGCCGGCCTCGATCCAATCAACCAGATATTTGTTTTTCTCTTTTTTTCTCTCCCCTCTCCCTTCTCCTCCCTCTCCATCAGACAAGAAAGTGAAAATTCTAGGGGTCGAGCATCTTGTTGATTTCGCCCTACTCTCGCCATCAACATCTCACCCTGTTGATTTCGCCCTGCTCTCGCGATCATCATCTCGCCATCAGCATCTCGCCCTGTTGATTTCGCCCTGCTCTCACCATCAGCATCTTGCCCTGTTGATTTCGCATGTCGCCCTGTTGATTTAGCTATGAAAGCATGTGGACAACCATTTTATGAATGGAAGTCATTTTCTTCACATGGGTAAGTGGATTTGTTTAGTGGGAAGTTGTAGTTTTAAATTAGTTTTGTGAGTGATGAAAGGTGGTGAAGATTAGACTGGTGTTTTGAATGTTTGTTGCTAATTAATGAGTTGATGACAACTAAGAGTGTTGTGTGTTTATCAATTGAGTAAAAGATGGTGGGTGAGATCAAACTTCAAAGTGATATCTAGTTTAAAACATTGTTCTCTCCAGTGTTGCACAGGGAGTCGAGGAGTCGGGAAGGGCCGGTTACCCGATGGGCTTCAGAAATGGAAACCGAGGTCCGAACCAGAAACTTCAGGTCGGGCCGGACTTTTACAACTGAAACATTTATAATTAATAAAAATCGATCTGAACCGACCCAATCGGTCCGATTGTCGGTTCGGTCTGGGATTTTGGTCCTAAATGCCCACCCCTAATATAAAGTATAAACATAGGGGAGAAAATATTTCCAATCATTCAATGTAAAGTTTAATTAGGGGTGGGCATTTAGGACCGAAAGCCCAGACCGATCCGACAACCGGACCGATTGGGTCGGTTCAGATCGGTTTTTATTAATTATAAATGTTTCGGTTGTAAAAGCCTGGCCTGGCCCGAAGTTTCTGGTCCGGGCCTCAATTTCCATTTATGAAGCTCGTCGGGTAATCGGCCAAGCCCGACTCCTCGACTCCCTGTGCAGCACTGGACAGAACAGTGTTTTAAACTGGATGTCACTTCGAAGTATGATCTCACCCACCATCTCTTACTCAATTGATAAACACACAACACTCTTAGTTGTCATCAACTTATTAATTAACAACAAACATCCAAAACACCAGTCTAATCTTCACCACCTTTCATCAGTCACAAAACTAATTTAAAGCTACAACTTTCAACTAAACAAATCCACTAAACCATGTGAAGAAAATGACTTCCTTTCATAAAATGGTTGTCCACATGCTTTCATGGCGAAATCAATAGGGCAAGATGTTGATGGCGAGAGCAGGGCGAAATCAACAGAGGGAAATGCTGATGGCGAAAGCAGGGCGAGATGCTGATGGCGAGAGCAGGGCGAAATCAACAGGGCGAGATGCTGATGGCGAGAGCAGGGTGAAATCAACAGGATGCTCGACCCTTAGAATTTTCGCTTTATTGTCTGATGGAGAGGAATGAGAAAGGAGAGGGGAGAAAAAAAAAAGAGAAAAAAATATCTGGTTGATTGGATTGAGACCGGCTCGACCAGAGATTTGGTTAACCGGCATTATTCGGTCCGGTCTCGGTTTTCAAATTTCAGTTTTAAAAAATTCGGATTGATTTTGTTAATGGTCAATTCGATTTCGGTTTGAAAATTTTAAAACCGACTTAAGTCGATTCGGTTTTCAGCCATACTTTTGTTCATTTCATCAAAGTCCATATTGTAGCCCAAGATTGCTATATGACCATTTTCTAAGCCCAAAACAGTGTCTAGTAACGTTCCAAAAAAATGTACAAGTAAAATATGTCTCCCAAATGAAGAATATAAAGTAGGGCTGGGCAAGTCTGGGTAACCAG
This sequence comes from Berberis thunbergii, assembly GCA_003290165.1. NCBI lineage: Eukaryota > Viridiplantae > Streptophyta > Magnoliopsida > Ranunculales > Berberidaceae > Berberis > Berberis thunbergii. The sequence continues at coordinate 12,025 of QNQO01010789.1, read as the reverse complement.
CCCCAAAACCTAAAACCGAAGTCCGGACATAATTTTTTAAAACTGAAATTTGAAAATCGAGACCGAACCGAATAAGGCCGATTAACCGGATCTCGGTTAACCAATTCTCGATTTGGGTCGGGCCGGTCTCAATCCAATCAACCAGATATTTTTTTATTCTCTTTTTTTCTCTCCCCTCTCCATCAGACAAGAAAGCTAAAATTCTAGGGGTCGAGCATCCTGTTGATTTCGCCCTACTCTCACCATCAGCATCTCGCCCTGTTGATTTCGCCCTGCTCTCGCCATCAACATCTCGCCCTGTTGATTTCACATCTCGCCCTGTTGATTTCGCCATGAAAGCATGCGGACAACCATTTTATGAATGGAAGTCATTTTCTTCACATGGTTTAGTGGATTTGTTTAGTGGAAAGTTGCAGTTTTAAATTAATTTTGTGACTGATGAAAGGTGGTGAAGATTAGACTGGTGTTTTGGATGTTTGTTGCTAATTAATGAGTTGATGACAACTAAGAGTGTTGTGTGTTTATTGGTGGGTGAGATCATACTTCAAAGTGACATCCAATTTAAAACACTGCTCTCTCCAGTGTTGCACAGGGAGTCGAGGAGTCGGGCCGGGCCGATTACCCGACGGACTTCAAAAATGGAAACCGAGGCCCGAACCAGAAACTTCTGGCCGAGTCGGGCTTTTACAACCGAAACATTTATAATTAATAAAAACCAATCCAAACCGACCCGATCGATCTGGTTGTCGGTTCAGTCAGCCCGAAAGATTCGACCTTTTTTTAGCTTTTTTTTATTCAGTTGGGTGAACTCAGAGAGATCAGAACCGTCAAAACCTTGTTCGATTTGTTCGTTTGTTGATCAAGGATTGAATGAAGTAAGGAAGAAGGAAATATTACAGGAAACTCTTAAACTATCAAAAATGTCGGTCATTGATGACCAGTTAATTAATTTTCTGGATTTATTTTCAGTGACATTCCAAAAAATCTGGTTAATAAATATTGATACGTTATAAGAGCAGATCGTTGTTCATAAGTATTGCCCATACTGGATTGTTGTTCTAGACACATTCATAAGCTTTGCCTCCTTGTTCTGTATTGAGGAAGTATGTTTCTTTACTCCACTTTGCCTAAGAGAAGTAGATTTTCAGCATGTGTATTAGTATGCTATTTGTACGTATCTATGATATGTGGTACCATAGGTTATTTAGATTATTTATGCAATCATAAATTACTTGTTGCTTGCTAGCTACAGCTTGCAGCTGCTGAACATCATAAGTAGTTGCTGAATTTGGATAACATAAGCTGTCGATGAATTTGTAGCAGTTGTTGGTTGAGCAACACCACTAAATTGTCATTGAAATGATGATCTTCACTGTATCTCAACATGATTAGTACATTCATGATATGGGGCTGACCAACTTCATTTTGATCCAAAACAACAAAACATAATTGTATCTTGAACAAGTACAAATGAAAAATGAAAAATGAAAAATGAAAATAAATTGATGTATAATTTGGAATTGTAGAAATCGGACCGTGCCCACTCCTAATATTCAAAATGAGAAAATTCGAATCACACCGAATCCGTTAAATTTAAACGGTTTGAGTTAGGTTCCTCAAAATTTAAAACCGATCCAGACCGTGCCCACTCTTATTTGGAGGTAGTGGTGGAAGGGATGAGGAGGAAGACGAAAAATGATTCAATTTTTTTATTTTATTTTTATCTTATTATGATTTTATCTAGTTTCCAAGGATCCCTAGACAATGAATTAAAACCTTTAAATTTGTTTGTTATTGAGGTGTGACAAATTAACACAAAGGAAAAAAAATTCATTTAAAAAAAAAGAGCAATGCTACGTAGCACTGGTATCTCACCTGGTATCTCGCCTGGTGAGTGACAGGCACGTGCCAATTTAGGTGCATCAAAAAGGCAAAAAAAAAGAAAAAGAAACACCATTCTCAAACCCGCGAAAATTAGATGCATGAAGACTATTAGTTATCAGGTAAAGGGACTTCAACCTAGAGACCTAATGATGAAAAACAAATAATGAATAGCAGAATAGATCTAAAACTCATAAAGATTACTACTTTAGCTTACTGAAAGCTCAAAACAGACTGAAAAAACATAAACAACCTATACCCATTTCTTAGACCCCACTGCAGAACAAAGAAAAATGAAACTTTGTCCTAACAAAACACAACTACAATTAGAGCTTTTTAGATGGTGAAGAAGAAGCAGCAGCTAAAATTTAAGAAAAACCGAGTCAGGGTAGTATGGAAATTAAAGAAAAAAATTGGCCTTAAAGCTCCTGATTCAGCTCAGCAACAGCTCAAAAGACACTCTAAAACCAGTAGTACTCTCCTAAAATGGGTGAGTGAAAAATTAGAAGAAACCCAAGTCTGAAGATGGGAAGCAAATCAAATGACACAGAGTGAGCAGAGCTACTAATTTAAGGGGAGAGAGGGGGTTGGGAGTGAGGCTAAGGATCATGTCCTAGAGTGTGGAGATAGAGATGAAGAGATATAGTGGAATCTGTTGAAAGTGAAGAATGTGCTTAATTTTTTAAATTTTGTTAATGTTCAGAGCGTCTTAGAGCATCTATACATGCAATATACTTTTATAATTCTGTTCTTACATATTTTAGAATACTAACTTGAGTTTCACTAATTTAGTGATTTTATTAATATCAAATAAAAACTACTTATTAAAAATAATTATTATTCATAAATAGAAATAATAGTAAAATCCCAAAATATTTATGAAATAAAAGCATTTAAACGGTCATTCAAGTTTTTGAAGTGAAGTGTATTAAATCATAAAACAGAGATTTGACTTTGAGAACAAAAGGCTATTGGAGATTTTGAGAGCTAGGCTTGGTAAGCTGTAGAGCGGAGATTCGAGAATAATTCACCTCAAAACGCCAAAAGCAAGATTTGCGAACGTGAACATCAATCACCACTGACAGTTTGATGGAACACGTGATTAAGTTGATTTATTATAAGCAATCAACCATGAGCTTCCTTCCTTGCGTAGTCGGTAACCAAAACCTGTGACAGTGGCCCATCTTGAGCTTTATCGTAAGAGACAGACAATAACAGTCACTCTGTTTTAAGATGACATATAGTGAGGAAAGATCACAGAGAATCCGAAATACAAACAAGTTGTCAAGTCTTATTCATGTAGTCGTAATCAATTGCATCAACTGATGATAAGGCATTCGATTTTTTCTAATGATTTGAAAATATGGCAGAGAGGAGTCGTTGGAAAGGGGAATTGTAATTGACGAGCTCGGTTGGAATGGAGTGCACACTTTTGAAGGATTTTTTTTGTAGCGTCAGAAAATTTTGATGGATTTCAAGCAATAGGACTATAAATTTCATATGGGGCAGAGCAAATCTGACAAACATGTATTCATCGATTTCCTTTCCAACGTAAATCACATTGACTGATATTTAGAGAAATTTGGATCTAAGTGCGGTGCCTGATGCTTCAAAGAACCCGTCTAATTGTCGAGGAAAGCAACGAGGAAAACAGTGAGAGATCCCACAAGGGGAGAGAGAGCCGTTCATCTTTTTGGGATGTGTATTTGACTTTTAAACACATGCATTTTGAAGGGAATGGACGGCTCCCCCTCCCCTTGTGAGGTCCCTTGCTGTTTTCCTCGCTGCATTTCTGGACAATTAGATTTTTTCTGCTTCAAAATACGAAAATTCTAAATGGCGAGGAAGTGGGCGAGGAAATCAGCGAGGGAGGGCACCGTCCATCCCCTTTGGGATGCGCACCATCACTTTTCATACGCATCTCGAGAGGAATGGATGGTCCCCTCCCTCGCTGGTTTCTTCGCTGTGTGGAACAACTCTTCAAAATATGTGTGGTACTTGTAGTTTGGGTCAGATGCGTTTCACGTTTCTATTTGCTAAATGAAAAAATCTAATTGTCGAGGAAAACAGTGAGGGACCTCACAGGGGAGAGGGGGAGCCGTCTATTTCCTTCGAGATGCGTGCATTGAAAAGTCAAACACGCATTCCAAAGGGATGGACAACTCCCCCTCTCCCTGTGAGATCCCTCGCTGCTTTCCTCGACAATTAGACGGGTGCTTGCTAAATTGGAAGTGCCCTTGTTTTAAAAATTTTAATTTGTTTGAAAAAAATCTATTTGCTAACTTAAAGACATTTAAGTTTGTTAAATATTAGTCGTGTAATTCTAAATGCCATGTGAAATGACACAATTTTCTTTAGCCATCATTAGCGAATAGAGGGACAAAAACTCCTATCCTAACCTTCACCTACCGATGTGAGAGAGGGACAAAAACTCCTATCCTAACCTTCACCTACCGATGTGAGAATTAGTGGAGTTGACAATTAACAATCTCAATCACATTTCTATTTATTTATTGATTTTTTTTCAAACAAATTAAAATTTTCAAAACTAGAGCGCTTCCAATTTAGCAAATAGGAACGTGAAACGCATCTGACCCAAACTACGAGTACCACACATATTATGAAATTGAAAATTGACTAACCAATAGGCTGGAGTTAGCAATTTGAGGTAGGGCATTTGCCCCGTGACAACTATATAGCCACGACCCTGCTTAGCATGGTGAATGTATATTCGATACACTTTGGTTTTGTTAAAAATACCTATAATAAATTGAAATGAGATTTAAAATAAAATAAAAATTTAACCCTTCTGTAACGACCCAATCCGCACAGTAAGATATTGTCCGCTTTGGGCCCAACCGGCCCGCACGGCTTTAAAATGTCTCTTTCAGAGTATGCACAGTGGACACTGGGCCCTTCTCTGGCCCTACTCATCCAGATATTGTCCTCTTTGGCCTATTGGGCAGCATTCCGCACCTCCCTCACCTCAAGGATTTGTTGCTTTCACCCACCTACTGGGGCTCCACAGGCCTCTTACTATGGGGATCCAACCTCGCACATATATAGCACATAACCATCCCACACCCAGGCGATGTGGGACTATGATCCCCCTTGGTAGCTAGCCCAACCCCTCTTGGGATCCACAGGCCTGTTGGGCCTATTGGGCTCCAACCCTCACCCTCAGGTCCGCCCACACAAGGGTCTCACAGTCCACCCCCCTTAAGGCCCAACGTCCTCGTTGGCCACACAGGCACAACGTCCACGTTGCCCGAGGGCCCACCTCCACGTGGCACACTTCCGGCTGGGTCAGGCTCTGATACCAATAGAGAAAAGAAAACAGAGAAAACCAAAAAAAATTTGCATAGTCTTATAGAAGGGAAAATGGCTATACGCCACCACCAAATCTTTAAATACTACCGCGGTGGTACAAAGAAAAGAAAAAAAAACAGTTGTCACATAATACACACCTAAAAAGGAATCTCGTCCTCGAGATTAAACTAAGAAAAAGACAGAAGGCTACGAGAATAGATGCCCTAAGCATGTCCTCGACTATTTGGTTAACTCTCTCTGACTGGCCATCTGTCTGCGGATGGTAAGCGGTGCTCATGTCTAAACGAGTACCCAAAGCTTGCTGAAGACTTCGCCACAACTGAGAAGTGAACAAAGAATCTCTATCTGAGACAATCGATACAGGGGCTCCATGCAATCTAACTACCTCTCGAATAAATAAACGGGCTAAACTATCTGCAGTCCGATGAATACTAACTGGAATGAAATGAGCACTCTTAGTCAACCGATCAACAATAACCCAAATCGACTCGTTCCCTCGTCTTGACCGTGGAAGTCCATCTATAAAATCCATCGTAATATACTCCCATTTCCACGTCGGAATCTCTAAAGGTTGTAACAAACCATAAGGTCTCTGATGTTCAGCTTTGACCTGCTGACAAGTCAAACAGCGAGATACGAAGACTCCTACATCTCGTTTCATCCCAGGCCACCAAAACGTGCGGCGAAGATCACGGTACATCTTTGTTCCACCAGGATGAATGGTGAAACGAGAATGATGTGCCTCGACGAGTATCTCCTTACGCAAATCATCATCAGCTGGTACACACAATCTACCCTTAAACCTCAATCCACCATCGGAACCAACAGACCAATCCGAAGGACAAACATCAACTGAGTCTATCACCAAATCCTCTATTCTTTTACGTAAGGTTGGATCAGAAACTTGACCCTGCAACACTCTACTAATCAAAGATGGTTGAATCAACAAACTAGCCATAATTACACCTTTCGACGCAGAAATAGGCTGAACATCATAAGAAGCGAACACTTCTAATACTCGATACTCCTGAATCATCAAAGAAGCTATGCCCACACGTCGTCTACTCAAAGCATCCGCAACCACATTCGCCTTCCCAGGTCTATATTGAATCTCAAAATCATAACTACTTAAAAGTTCAACCCATCTCTGTTGCCTCATGTTTAGTTCATTCTGGGAGAAAATATACTTTAAGCTTTTGTGATCCGTATACAACTCAAATTTCTCACCAAAAAGATAATGCCTCCAAATCTTCAATGCAAAAACCACGGCTGCCAATTCTAAGTCATGGGTGGGATATCTCCTCTCATGGGGTTTCATTGTTGATCGGTCGACGAAGTGTACACATTTCATTCCTGTTAGTATGAATCGGACGGCAGACAGTCTAGCGGTATTGTTCATTCGGGAGATAGTTCGCCTTCATGGGTCGCCTGTTTCAATTGTATCCGACAGAGATCCGCTTTTCACAGCCCACTTCTGGCAGAGCTTTCAGCAAGCTATGGGTACTAGATTGGACATGAGTACAGCTTATCATCCACAGACAGATGGCCAATCTGAGCGAGTGAATCAGGTAGTGGAAGACATGCTTAGAGCATGCATTTTAGACTTTGGGGGCAGTTGGGAAGATCACCTACCGTTATGCGAGTTTGCGCACAACAACAGCTACCACGTAAGTATTGGCATGGCACCGTTTGAGGCACTTTATGGACGACCGTGTAGGTCCCCTGTTTGTTGGGCAGAGATTGGAGAGTCAGTTGTGATGGGGTCGGATGTGATCAGAGAAACTACTGAGAAGATTGAGCTAATTAGAGCGCGGTTGTTGACGGCCCAGAGTAGGGCCAGAGAGGGGCCCAGTGTCCGCTGTGCATACTCTGAAAGAGGCCTGTGGAGCCCCAGTAGGTGGGTGGAAGCAACAAATCCTTGAGGTGAGGGAGGTGCGGAATGCTGCCCAATAGGCCAAAGAGGACAATATCTGGATGAGTAGGGCCAGAGAGGGGCCCAATGTCCGCTGTGCATACTCTGAAAGAGGCCTTTTAAAGCCGTGCGGGCCGGTTGGGCCCAAAGCGGACAATATCTTACTGTGCCTTCTCACCCCATGCCACCAGTCGAGCTTAAATTTATGATATATGATTTTATCAATCATACCTCTATCAACTCAATAAATCTTCAGAAAATTCTAAATGGCGAGGAAACCAGCGAGGGGAAGGGTGTGATCGCTCACCCCCTTCGAGATGTGCATCTAGATTCTCGAAATACGCAACAATGCGAATATCAAGAGAATGAGTGATAAAACCTCTCTCTCTCACTGATTTTCTCGCTCCTTTTCTTGACAATAAAAAAAAGGTTTAATTGTAATAAGATGAAATCACAACTCAATAAAAAGTAAAGAGCGATTCTACGTGGCGAGAAAATGAGCAAAGGGAGTGAGGTGGAGGGAGACCGTTTACCCCTTTGAATTGGGTGCCGTTGTTTTTGGCACATACATTTCGAAAAAGGTTAACGATCCCTCCCTCCACCTCACTCCCCTCGCTCGTTTCCTCGCTAAGAGAACAAGAGCAGTGATGTATTATTATTATCATTTTTTTTAACTTCCACATCCGCCATGTACGATTGGATAGGGAAATTTCAAATGGTTTAATGAGGCACGTGAAAGACTCTTTGTACAGTATCCTTTTCTTAAAGTCACAAAAGAAATCCACTGAAAATGACCGATTGGACACTTCACATATAGGTTTGACAAGTTCAATCGCATTTTTATTTATTTATCAATTTTTTTTCAAACAAATTAAAATTTTCAAAACAAGAACGTTTCCAATTTAGTATTTGAAACGTGAAACGCATCTGACCCAAACTACAAGTACCACACATATTATGAAATTTGAAGCATGAGTCACCGCACTTGGATCCAAATCTCTCTAAATATTAGTCAATGTGATTTACGTTGGAAAGGAAATCAATAAATACATGTTTGTCAGATTTGCTCTACCCCATATGAAATTTGTGTACGACACACCTTTTGATTTTTGGCTCATGCTTAAAAATATCTAAAGAAATCAGAAATATCCTTTCTTTAGTTAAAATATCCTTTCTTGGTTTGACAAAATAAACCGTAACTGAAAATGACTGATTGGACACTTCAGATATTGGTTTGACAAGTTTAATCGCAAATCTATTTATTTATCGATTTTTTTTCAAACAAATTAAAATTTTCAAAACAAATTAAAATTAAAATTATTTATCGCAGATATTGGACACTTCAGATATTGCTCTGCCCCATATGAAATTGTAGTCCTATTGCTTGAAATCTATCAAAATTTTCTGACGTTACAAAAATCCTTGAGAAATGTGCACTCCATTCCAACCGAACTCGTCAATTAGAATTCCCCTTTCCAACCACTCCCCTCAGCCATATTTTCAAATCACATTGACTAATTAAACTTTACGTTGAATGTTTGAAATATTTTTTCACTTATGTTTATACTTTATATTAGAAGTGGGCATTTATGATCGAAAGTCCGGACCGAATCGACAATCAGATCGATCGGGTCGGTTCGGATCGGTTTTTATTAATTATAAATGTTTTCATTGTAAAAGTTCGGTCCGATTCGAAGTTTCTGGTTCGGACCTCGATTTCCATTTCTGGAGCCCATCAGGTAATCGGCCTGGCCCAACTCCTTGACTCCCTGTGCAACACTGAAGAGAGCAGTGTTTTAAACTGGATGTCACTTTGAAGTATGATCTCACCCACCATCTTTTACTTAATGACAAACACACAACACTCTTAGTTGTCATCAACTCATTAATTAACAACAAACATCCAAAACACCAGTCTAATCTTCACCACCTTTCATCAGTCACAAAACTAATTTAAAACTACAACTTCCCACTAAACAAATCCACTAAACCATGTGAAGAAAAAGACTTCCATTCATAAAATGGTTGTCCACATGCTTTCATGGCAAAATCAACAGGGCGAGATGCTGATGGCGAGAGCAGGGCGAAATCAACAGGATGCTCGACCCCCTAGAATTTTCGCTTTTTTGTCTGATGGAGAGCGAGGATAGGGAGAGAAAAAAAGAGAAAAAAATATCTGGTTGATTAGGTCGAGACCGGCCGACCCGAACAGAGAATTCAGTTAACCGACCTTATTCGGTCTAGTCTCGGTTTTCAAATTTTAGTTTTAAAAAATTCTGTCCGGACTTCAGTTTTAGGTTTTCGGGCCGGTTACCCGGACTTGCCCAGCCCTACTTTATATTCTTCATTTGGGAGGCATATTTTACTTGTACATTTTTTTTGGAACTTTACTAGACACTATTTTGGGCTTAGAAAATGGGTCATATAGCAATCTTGGGCTACAATATGGACTTTGATGAAATGAACAAAAGTAGGGCTGAAAATCGAATCGACTTAGGTCGGTTTTAAAATTTTCAAATCGAAATCGAACCGACCATTAACAAAATCGATCCGAAATCGAACCGATTCTAATTTATGCTTACCGTAACCGAATCGATCCAACTAAAATCGAATTAAAAACCGAACCGACCGACTATTTTTAAACATATTGTATTATTTATATATAAAATATATATTATTTATTATATATATTCGGTTGGTTCGGTTTGATCGGTTAAAATCACATAGAACCCGAAAACCAAACCGACCACTTCGATTTTAAACTTTTTAAAACCAAAACCGATCCGAACCGAATTTAAACCAAACCAATGATTTGGTTAAGATCCGTTCGGTCGGTTTAATCGGTTTGATCGGTTTTTTGTTCAGTCCTTAACAAAAGGTCAAGATCTAATTTGAACATTTTATCTCAAATTGTGTAATATTAACGACTTCTTTTTACTATAAGCGCGTGGTTGGTTGGATTGAATTCTATGCCATGAGAATTCATGAGAGGACCATTACATTTAAGGCTAAATTGATGTATTACTTCACATCTTACCATTAGATTTTGTGATTAATGGTGAAATGAAAAGTCCCATGAACATGAGAATAACACTCTTTGATCACCATTCCCACCATTGATCACAAAATCTAATAGTGAATGTGGAGTGATACCATCAATTTATGCTTAAATTTATGAGTCTCTTATAGATTCCCATGGTATAGGATTTCATGCAACCAAACACACCCTAAGATTATATGTATTTGTCAAAATTAACAAAATGTATAAAGTTACACATTGCGTTATGTACTTGGTGAATTCATAAGAAGTGTTTGGGCAATATGTTGTCTAATTGTACGAGTTTTATGCACAACAATGTGAACATTTTCACTGAACGATATAGCAACACTGGTACAGTAGAGGCTATTTGTTTTGTGTGGTTATGGCCAAGGAATGTGATTTATCGAAAAAATATTTCTTAAAATCAACTTACCAAAATTACCTCAAAAAATGAAATCACAATTATTGGTTATGGCATCAGCTCAAAAACTGAAAATTTAACCAAGTACCTGTAAAAAATTCAGGTTGATGCAACAGGCAACACTAACAAGTAACAACACAGATTGTTGCTTGCTCCAACAACCAAGTGTAGATAGAAAAACTCAAATATGTCAGAAAATGAACAACATTACTGCATCGAATATGGACTTTCCATGTGTGACCGTGAAAAAAAAATTACATTAACTTGTCTAAATTTCATTAAAAAAATACCATACAAACACCACATCATTAAATAGTAACATTGTCATGGACCACACTGGAAACCAGTCTATAAACTTGTCTAAATTTCAGCAAGTACCTAAAGAGCTAAACATAAACATAGCATAAAGAGCTACAAATTTCACTTACATAAACATAAACTTGTCTAAATTTCACTTAAGCTACAAATTCAAATTGTATCCAATATCTATTACATTGAAAACATAAAGAGCTAAGCTAGGCACTAAAATTAAGCTATCACCAAACCTGTTTTGGCAACCTTTGTCTTTCCCTTTAATGTTGATTGAGCAATTTGAGTACGACCACTTGATTTTGCATCACTTTCTTTACCCTTGGCTGTTGTGATTTTCAACTTTGCAAAGTCTAAGAAAAACAAACAACATAATTAATAGAAGAACTATCAAATAATGAATATGTTAATAACCATGATAAAAAAACAAAACTACAAAAAACACAAATATTACCATTTTCACACTCTGTATAGAACTCAATTTCCTCTGCATTTGCTTTGTACTCAAGGTTGCTGATGTCATCACTTTTTATCCAATTTTGGAGGCATATCAATGCCACCACAGAGTTCGGAGTGAGAGATGATCTAAAGGAATCAATCAATTGACCTCCAGCGCTAAAAGCACTCTCACTAGCAACTGTTGACACTTGAATAGACAATACATCTTTTGCTAGCAATGCAAGTGTGGGGTACTTGTTTCCATTCAGCTTCCACCATCTCAAAATTTCAAACATCTCAATCTTGTTAGCTTTCTCTAATGGATCCATGAGATACCTATCTACCTCATGTGAAAGCACAATATCCTCCGTATCTTCTAGCTCATTCTCCCAATCATCCATTATCTCATCAAGAATAGAAGGACTTTCAGTTGGTGCTCCTACACTTCCTTGTTTTCCATATGTAGAGTTACTGTCAACACTTGATTGAGAATGCTAAAAACCAAAAGAAAAAGAAAATTTTGATTAATTTAGAGTGTGAATTGAAATAACCAATAAACTTTATAATAATGAAACAACGTTTGAAGAAAGTTTAGAACTTTTGATTACCTGCAGTTTTGAACCCTTAGGTTGTTTTTGGGAACCGGTGACTTGTTGAGCATATTCATCACACAAGTCCTTCATTAATGCCCTAA